>RJWM01042249.1:0-14470 GCA_004363535.1 Dasyprocta punctata | reverse complement strand
TTTTTTTTTTAAATCATGAACAAGTGTTGGACTTTATCAAAAGCTTTTTCCGTATCTATTGAGATGATCATGTGATTTTTGTCTTTGGCACTATTGATGTAGTGTATTACATTTGCATCTGTTAAATCATCCCTGAATCCCTGGAATAAATTCCACTTGGTCATGATGTATAATCTTCTTGATGATTTGCTGCATTCTATTTGCCAGTATTTTATTGATAATCTTTGCATTGATGTTCATTAGGGAAATTGGCCTATAGTTCTCCCTTTTGGTTGGGTCTTTCTCTGGCTTTGGTATCTCAGTATTACTTGCCTCCAGGAATGAGTTAGGAAGGATTGCTTCCCTTTCAATTTCATTGAAGAGCTTGAGTAGTATTGGCATTAAATCTTCTCTAAATTTCTTGTAGAATTCAACTATGAATCCATCAGGACCTGGACTTTTCTTTGTTGGTGAGTTTTTAATCATGTTTTCAATTTTAGTAGCTGATATTGGGTTATTCAAAACTGTTATATCTTCTTGACTCAGCTTTGGTAGTTCATACATTTCTAGGAAGTCGTCCATTTCCTTTGTGTTTTCCACCCTATGTGAGTAAAGATTTTCAAAGCAGATATTCATGATCTTTTGAATTTCCATGGGATCTGTAGTAATTTCTCCCTTTTCATTCCTTATTGCATGAATTTGAGTTTTTTCTTTCTTTTTCTTGATAAGGTTGGCTAGAGGTTTATCAATTTTGCTTATTCTCTCAATTAACCTGCTCTTTGATTCGTTAATACTTTGTATTGTTTTCTTAGTCTCAATTGTATTAATTTCTGCTCTGAACTTTATAATTTCCTGTCTTCTATGAGCTTTGGGTTTGACTGGCTCTTCTTTTTCTAGAAGCTTGAGGTGTAGCATTAGATTGTTTATTTGTGCTGTTTTCTTGATGTGACAATTTATTGCTGTATATTTTCCTCTTAGGACCACTTTCATTGTGTTCCACAAGTTTTGGTATGTTGTATCTGCATTTTCATTGAATTTGAACTATTGTTTAATTTCTTCTTTAATTTCATCTGTAACCCATTGGTTGCTCAAGAGGTTTTTATTTAATTTCCATGTGTTTATGTAGGTTTTTCAGTTTCTTTTATAGTTAACTTCCAACTTCAGTGCACTATGATCAGATAATATGCATGGGATAATTTCAATCCCTTTGCATTTATTTAAGCATGTTCTATGGGCTAGTATGTGGTCTATGTTAGAGAATGTTCCATGTGCAGCTGAGAAAAATATGTATTCTGATGTTGTTGGGTGGAACATTCTGTAAACATCTACTAAATCCATTTGTTCACAGATCAGATTCAGTTCTGTTATTTCTTTGCCAACTTCTTGTGTAGTTGATCTATGTCTATGTGACAATGGGGTATTAAGGTCCCCCATTATTATTATTATTATTGTTTTATGGTGTATTTGTTTTCTTTCAGGGCTTGAAATGCTTCACTCCAAACTCATCTTAACTTGAGGGTTTGTGCTGAAAAGTCTGCTGTGATTCTAATGGGGTTTTAGCATTCTGTTTTTATGCTGTGTGCCTGGGATCTTAATTATTATGTGTCTGGGTATAGATTTATTTTGGTTATGACTGCTTGGCTTTCTGTACGCCTCACTTATCTACATATCTAATTCTTTTCCCATGTTTGGGAAATTTTCTGCTATTACTTCTGTGAATAGTTTTTTTAAGTTAGTTGTGTTGACTTCTGCATTTTCGTTGATGCCTATCAGTCTTATATTGATTCTCTTTGCATCATCTTGAAGCTGTTGAACTGTTATTGCATGCTCCCTTGCTATTTTTACAAGTTCTTTCCTTTCGTGATCACTAGCTGCGATCCTGTCTTCGAGGTCTGAAAGTCTACCCTCAGCTTCATTTAGATGATTTCACCAACTTTCAATGGAGCTTTGTATTTTCTGGATATCTCTTTGAATTTGTTTCATGCATTCTATTTGCTTCCTAAGTTGCTCATTCAAGGTTTCCATCATTTTCCCATGCTGCTGTACTTTTTTTTTTTTTTATCTATGTCTTCTCTAGCTATGCTGAGTAATTCCTTTACTAAGGCTGTCATTTCTTTCTTTACCCGAGAGATTATTTCTAATGTGATTTCCTCTATAGCTTCATGGATTTATTTCTTTACTTCACTTGGTATCTTTTCAGAAATTTCAGGTGTGTGTCTTTCAATATTCTCTATTTCAATGTCCCCATACTTGTGCCTGATGAACTGGACTTTTGAGATTGCATTTTGCTTTTTTGTCTTGTCATTTTCACCTCTTGGGTTAATAGTTTGGTCTTTCAATCCCACTAGTCTCTAGTGACTGTTGTGTGTGTCTCAGGGTCCTACTGTGTGGGTGATTTTTGTCCAATTGCTAAGTCCCTCAATGTAGTGGAGGGGCAAGTCACCTGGATCCTCTTGCAGGTTGTTTTGGAGTCTTATATTCTCCCTAGACTAACTAACTTAGGAGTATTGATGTAAGCCAACCCTTAGCTTCTATTGTTACTGTGGTTTTAGGCTGTTACATGCTGCCAGATCTACCTGGCTATATTGTGTCCCTCAGCTGGGACCCTACCGTGCCACAAGGAGTCTCCTAGGCCCTTTCAAGTTTCTCCAGGTTGGGGAAGGCCTTGTCAGCCCTCTCCTCAACCCACCTGGTGTTTCCTGTATGGGAGAAAGACTCACCCACAGTTTTGCTGGGCTTCCAAAGTCCTACAGCTGAAGGGGAGGGCTCATTGCTACTCCTGCTGACCCACCAATGTCCTCTACTTGAGGTGGAAACTCACCACTCAGTTGCAGACCTGCTGAGGTCCTCTGCATGGGTGAGGGATTGCTGAGGCTCCCACCAGCCCACCAGTGTTCTGCAGGTGGTGGATGGGATACTGATGGTCCCTGGGCTGTTGAAGACATGGGTGTGGAGATGGGGGTGCTGCTGTCAATGATGTGCAGTCTGCATAGGTCTCTGGGATGGAGAAAGAGCTGCCAGGGGGGTGAAGGTCTGCTTGCCCCACTGGAGAGAGTAGGTGTTGCTTGCCCCTCTGGGGTAGGGTAGGTGTTGCTGGGATGGGGGTCGAAGGTCCTGCTGCAGAGGTCTGCAGGGTGGGGTAGGTGCTGCCAGTGGGGTGGGGGGTGGGGCTAAGTTCTGGTCACCCTGTGGCTGAGGTCTCTGGGGTGGGGGAGGTATACCATCTTTTTTGACTCAGCATAGAGATGGCTGTTTCAAATAAATTTGTAAAATCAGTGCAATTCCTATAAAAATACCAAGTAATTTTTAATACAACTTGATAGCTGATTCTAAATTTTATCAGAATAATAAAAGGCCACAAATAGACAAGGCGCACTTGAAGAAGGATGGGAAGGGCAATTTGGTGTACAAAGTGTTAGGATGTATTTCAGTGTTGTGATAACTACAAGTGTGGATTGTTGCCTATGTAGACAGAAGAGGTGGCAAAGGCAGAGTCTGTCACAAACGAACTAGTTGGGCCATGATGGGGCTGCAGAAGAGGACCTCCAATTGGTAGAACTCTAGTCACTACAGAACCCAAATGGCACATGATTTAAGACTAAATTGTGCAAAGTGGAGTTGAAACCTTCCAAAATAAAACAGTGGTTAATATCTTTGTGATTTTAAGCCAGGGGAGGATTTATTAAACAAGGCAGAAGAAACATAAAGTGTAAAGGAAACTATGACGAAAATGGTAATGATAAAATTAGTAAGTAATTTTTCAGTGCTTCCTTTGTGTGGAACATTATCAGAAATATCTTACAAATATTAGTTAACTTAGTCTTCTCCTCACCTCCATGTGGTGGAGACAATGGTCATATCACTTTGCAGAGAAGAAAACTGAACTCTGGGGACTGGGCTGCAGAGCTGCTGGTCAGGAGCAGAGCCAGGGATCTCAGATGCTATGGCTACAGGCACTTCACTGAGTTATAAATTTGATTATAGAGATGACTCAAACAGGCATCAAATAACCTTTCTCTGTAACAAAGAATTTTGTGAAGTTAAAAGAAGGACCACAGAAAATGAGAATGTATTTGTGAGCAATGCTCAACATTGAAAGTAAATAACTCTCTTTTATGCAAGGAAAGTTAACTCAGAAGAAAACTAGGAGATAAGGGTCAGATAAATGGTCAGTAGCTCTCAAAAGCAGGGATTGTTAATAAAAGCAGCAAGTTACCATGTTATATCCATGCATTTGGTGGAAATTAAAGTCCAACAGTAATATAAGGTAGAGAATAATTGCATCTAATTTTAAATAGTTTTATTTGCAATTAATATACCACAAACTGCATATATTTAGTGTACACAATTTAATGTGTTTGAATACATGCATACATCTATGAATTCATCCCCACAACCAAGTAATGAAGTTATTCATCACTCCCAAAAGATTTCTCTCTCTCCACTTTTTTTTTTGGTAATATGAATGCATAATTTGCAATCCATTCTCTTAACAAATTTCTTAATGTACAATAGAGTAGCATTAACCATAGATTCTATGTTGTACATCATGTCTCTGGAATGTAAAATTGTTCAGCTATTATATGGAACATTATGGAAGTTGCTCAAAAATTTAAAAATAAAACTATCATATGATCCAGGGACACACTTCTAGCATGGTTTCAACCCAAAAGAGTTGAAATCAGAATATTGGAGAAGTGTTTTGATTTCTGTGTTTGCTGTAGCATTATTCTCAACAGCCAAGATATGGAGACAAACCAAGTAAATGTGAAGTCTTGTTTCTTTAGGAAATGCAATGCTGAGGAGGCAGTGTAAGATTTATTTATTTTGTTTTGTTTTTTGGTACCAGGAATCGAACTCAGGACCTTCCACTTGCCAGGCAGGTGCTGTGCCACCGAGCTGTATCCCTGGCTGAATATTATATGATTCCCTTACTCTTCCCATACATTTGCCAAATATTACGATACAAATGAAGTCATGGTATTTTTTAAAATAGCAAAGTCTCTGTGGTGGCTTTGAGGGACTACTTTGAGAGTAGACCATCTGTGAGGCTCTGCAGAGAGAGGTATGGCAGAAATGTCTCTAAATATGTCCACATCCTGATCCTTGAATTGTGAATATGTCACCTTACATGACAGAGGGGACTTTGCAGATGTGGTGAGGGTTTGATCTTGAGATAAGCAATCATATTGGGTTGTCGGTGTACTCAGTGTCATCAGAAGCAAAGTTCTTTTGAGGTACAATGTAATGATAGAAGAAAAGGTCAGAAAGAAGGACGGGTGGAGAGAACAAAATGCGGGGGGGAAGAGAGAGAGATAAACAGAGACAGATGCGGGGGCAGTCCCAGGTCAGAGATGAAAAGGACACAGTGACATATGTGTGTGCAAACCCATTTTTCCATGTAAAACCAAAACCCAGCAAGATATCTACCATGAGGGAAGCCTTAGCATTGATTTAGGATAACTGTTTACCAGTGTCTTGGTGCTGATCTATAAACCAAAATTCTCTGCTGCTTGATTCTAATAAGAATCTAATGAGAAAGCAAACATCAGTTAAGGTGAAAAGGATATGAAAATTATACAAATTCCCAAAGTGCTCAGTGAGTGTTGAACACAGATTTATTTTAAAAGGCAATTGTGTTTACTTTGTTTGAGGTTTATTACTTAATTCATATTTATAAGAAGAACACATGGCAGGAACAATGATCTCCAGGAGGGTCCTTGTTCTTTATTACAGAAGAGCAGGAATGAGTGCTCTTGGGGTGCTGGGCAGGAGCCCTCTTCAGGGCAGACCTGGGTCCCAGGAACAAACGTGATGCCAGAGGCTGCCCACCCAAACTTGCAAGTGTTATCTGGTCTTTTCCTTCAAGGGAGGTAAGATATTGTAATTAAACAAGGACCAAAGGCTAGTCGTGCCTGTGAGAAAGGTGGGAAATTAAGAGTTCTGTCTTGGGCTGGGTTGCAACTCATGGCTCATATGCATGAGGCCCTGAATTCCAACTTCAGTGTTGGGCAGTGTGCAGGGAAACTACACCTTACACAGGATAAGATGTAGACATAATTGTTGTCTGTGCATATCTTAGTGTAGTGGTCTGAGGAAGGAGTAAGTTTGCACCAATATTGGCAGAGGATGTCCTTGGTGAGATGGTGGCATAAGCAAGGGGGGCCTCTCATGGGTCTTGGGGTGTGTGGGTCACAGGGCTACTTAGTCCTAGGTCCTCAGCTTAAAGCATTACCACTGACTGACAGGAGACACTTCTAATGGCCTTACAGCCCTCTCTGAGAGTGGAGTGTCTTCTTTTCCAACCCTGCTACTCATTTGCTGCATAGCATCTTGGCTTTCTTGGCTGTATTGACCCTGACAGATCCTTAGTGATCTAAACTCCCCAAGGTCCACTCATCACAGATCTACTTAGCAGAAAGCAAGCGTCCTACATAGCTCCATGTCCTATGTGCCCACATAAATGGAGTATACTGTTTGACCAAATGGGGCCTATCCTTAGACTTCCTAGGGCAAGGTTCTTTTCCTGGATCACCTGAAATCACCATGTCAGGTCCAGAGGTTGGACTCTTTTGCGGGAGGGACTGCCTCTTCTATGTTGACCTCATGGTCTCTTCATCACAGAAAGACAGGAAACTCATGCTTTAGAGGTGCCATAGTAAGGATCCCATTCAGCCCCATTGTAGTCCTCTAAGAGCACCACTGGCTTGGGATGGTGGCTGAGTGGCTCCAAGAGTGTTCCAAGTCCTTCCTGGGTATCCTACCTCTACACTATCATTCATACCCCCTGGGACACCTGAGGTTGAGGAAGTATCAGAGGTTTCCATTTGGCTCTCACTGTTGTGGCAAACCTCAACTTGTGCACCAAGGACCCAATGAGGGGCTTGCACTTCCTACAAGAATGTACTCTTATTCACTTGGCAAGACCACTGGGACACAGACTCCATTTACTCCCTGGTTCCAACACTTCAGCTCTAACTATAGTAACTCTTCAAATCTCTGAGCCTGAATGCCAATGCAGAGCTGTGTTTGTAAGACAGTCCTGGAGTGTTAGGAGACCCTTTTCCTGGTGTACAGTTTGTTGAATGAAAGATGCAGATCCTTCTGGGAAAGGACCAAGGAAAACCTTTCTGTGGCTACCTGCCCTAGTGTTGTGGTCTCCATTCTTTTGGGCAAAGGATATGATTTTTCACTGGGGAGCTCTTGGGCTTGGCTAATCTATCCATTGCAGGACAGTTTTGACAGCTGAGTCCCAGGCTCCTGGGAGTTGATTGAAGCTTTGCTGCCCTGTGGGGTAGTTCAGCTTCTACCCGTGCCTCCTCCTTTCTTTTCTCCATCTATTACCCCAATAGATATCCTTCATGGAAATGAAATCTCTACTTCTACTTCTGGGAAACCAAAGCTCACACCTATTGACAGACCCCAGGAAGGTACACATCATGGGTTGATTCCTCCTAAGTCCAGGCTTAGGGTAATAGCACATGCTCACATATATGCTCTGGGAGAATAGGGAAGCGGGGAAGCAGGTGAGGAGAGTCCCAGACTGCAGGCTCTGTGGAGCATCAGTTGCTTTTTGGAGTCTACCTTGACTCTTGGCATAAAAGCATTGCTGGTAGTTAAGAGGGACTGAGCACATGGGGAGTCTGCTGCCCAAGGGAAGCCACTGAAGACTAGGTGGAGCCTTTGCAGGCAAAGTCTGCAATGGCTGGAGGACAGCACAGGGAGCTAGTGACATATCTCAGAGGGAGGGAGGTACCAGTGCCTTCACAGTGAGGTTTGTAACCATTTCCATGTTTTTGCTTCTGATTACTTCTCAAGTTCACCTTGACTTTAGTTGTGAGCTAGACCAGATGTCCTCATGGAAAGGTGGAGAGCAGATTTATCAGGACACAAGTCAGTCCTCCATGGTAAAGGCCTGCAGAACGCTGCATCTGATAGCAGCCAGCTCAGGTTACGAAGATGTGCCAAGCCTTTAATGCCCGCAGGAGGCTCAGTGACCATAGTTCAGACTCAAAGCAAAACAATTTGGTCAAAGGATCTGCAGTGGTGGGTTCAGATCAAAATCACCCACATGATCATGGTGTGATTGTCTTTTTCTTTTTCCTTGTTCCTCACTGAAAATCATTCCAAACTCGGTCCCCACAGAAGTAGCTGTACAAACCATCTCAGCGAGCTGGTGCCTGGTGTCCTAGATGGGGAAGGGGATCAGAAGCCAGCTCATTTCTGGCCACATGACTCTTCCCCTAGTTATTGGCCTTTTTTCTGCATCCGTGGTCTGCCTCCCTGACTGTGCAATTATTTCATCATGGGAGAGTTTTTTCCATTAGGTGATGTCTGTGCATATGGAGCCTGAGGCTCCATTTTGACAAGGCTATGATAAGAGTTGTGGTGCTCTGGCAGCTTTGAGGAGGAAAAAAAATCTGTGCATAAATATAAGAAAGACTGATCTAGGCCTGGTGTGCTCACCAGTGATTCTTTCCCATCAGTTAGTCACACAACTGGCATAGTCATCAACTTCTGATTTTTTCTAAAACTACAGGCAAAGGACATTTCTTTTAAAGTAAAAAGCATGGCTTATTGAAAATTTCCATCTTTAGCAAGTAAGATCTGATTTTATTCTAGAAAGATTTTTGAAATCTAGACTGAACTTTTCTCCAAAGTGACAGAAACAGCTAGCCTCTAAGTAATCTGCTGAATTCCATTGTTCTTGGACACTGGACAGCTTACCTTTCCCACACAAAAGGAGGGATGTCTCCAGCCCCAAACGTTGTTGTTCAGAACCCAGTTGGGGAAAGCACGCATGTGGGAGATGTGTGAGAGGAACAAGTGCTGCTGCAGCCACCTTCAGCAGGGGCTTCTGTGAAGCAGGCAGCAGTTTCATTCACACAGAGGCAGTGGAAGGGAGAGCTGGCAGGAAGTGTGATGGCTCAGCTCAGGAATCTGAAAAAAATCCATCTAAAGAGTCACCCAGGCCATTCACAGACTGCAGGCAGAAAGAAACAAGGGCATCACCAGGAGGTGACCCCTGCCTGGAAACCAGTGCCTTGTGCCAGCTGCTGCCGGAGTGGGGGCAGCCACACCCAAGCCTCTCTCCATGAGTCTGTGCCATTCCTGGACTGTGGGGGTAAGGGGGAGATCCAGGCCTCACCGGGAAGCAATCCTGGCCAGGAAATCATATCATTTTCATTGTTTTGTTGGGTTGGGTTTTATTCTCTTTTGTTTTGTTTGATTAGCTAAATCTGATGACATGAGCAACTATTTGAAAGATAACAAGACATATTATGGAAGCCATTTTGAATTTCCTAGTGGCTTGTTTCAAAGTCCTTTATTGCATTCACTGTTTTGGTTTTATTGTTTCTATTCTAT
Organism: Dasyprocta punctata; assembly: GCA_004363535.1. NCBI lineage: Eukaryota > Metazoa > Chordata > Mammalia > Rodentia > Dasyproctidae > Dasyprocta > Dasyprocta punctata. The sequence goes on along the minus strand of RJWM01042249.1, from coordinate 5,125 downwards.
TCTCTTCTGTTTGATTTTTACTATGTCCAAAACTATCTGCAGCTATTTTGAAGACAACAAAAGGCATTATGGTAACTATTGTTGGTTTTGGAAAGTTTTGAAGTCCTGTATCACTTAGACTGGCTTGTTTTTGATTGGCTTTATTCTGTTTTATTTTCCTTGGTTTTATCCTCTTAAAAAAAAGTCACCCACATGCCTCAATCTGCTCCCCACTGCTGCAGCTCCAAAGCAAATCTGTGCTAGTGCCTCAGAGATGATTCCTGGGAATAACCTCACCTAGGAAGGGTGTATACACAGCTCTCCCCAAGAGACAAGGCTCACTGGAAGGACTCTGGGCCAGGGCTCTCGACTGCTGAGGATAGCGGCAAGAACCATACATAGATTCAGGTCTCCTACATGATGTTTATTTTTCCTGGCACTAAATGTCCCAAGGTCTATATCCACAGTGTATAATTTTAAAGATGAGCTAATTTGCTACAAATTATGAGGTTTCCTAACATCTTATGTTGGAGAGCAAGCACTAATGACACAGCAAACAATAGCAGTAATAATGATAGCAAGCCACAGACAGCTGCCTGCATAAGGGACTGCAGTGAGAGGGGACAAGGGTGTGGTCCTAGCATTAAACACTACAAGTAGTTCATACAGAAGATAGGAAAATTCCCCAGACTGGACAGCGGAGGTCACTGGTGACTTCAGAGAGAGAGAGTAAAGCCCAAAAGGCAGGAACAAGGGCTTAGAGAGTAGCAGAAGCAAGGAGCCAGAGAGGTTCAGCCCAGCTGTTCCTGGAGGATGAGTGGCTCAGACTTCTCAGGACTACTGAGAGTGCATTCCATAGAAGCAGAGCTTGAGCATGTGACCTGTTAATGGAAAAGAACCAAGGGAAGGGACAATGAGGAATGGATGCAATGGAGAATCTGGACTTGCAAGATCCAGATAAAAAGATGTGGGCTGTGGACAGGATGGCAGTTGCCTGGCCAGAGAACAGATCCTCTCGTGGGGTGGGACAGATGCAGCTCAGGTGCAGATAGAGGTAAGGAGAAATAATGTGGATGGAGCTCCTGTGGGTGAACATTGTTTATTATCTTTAATTTTGTTATGAGTATGCAGAAGAGGAGGGTAACGAAACTGCATGGGGGCTTGCCACCTGTTACTGTGGACTCGCTTGAGGACCAGATCAGGCTCACCACTGTGGCAGTGGTCTCGAGCAGACCTACTTGTGAATATGACGGTTCATGTGGTCTGAGCTAGGATTCACTGAGACTGTGGTGTCTGTAACTACAAAAGCAAACCACTCATTGACTCAGGGAGATGTCACATGCTTTCCACAAGATGGCAGGAGCAAAGGTCAAAAGCATGGTCCTGGAGCATGGTGACTGCTCATACATTTAACCTGGTTAATCGTCATACAACTCCAAACTGCCACATGTTGCCCTGTTCTAAGTCTGTCTCCAGAAATGGTTTCTCATGTGGATCCTATGGAGCTGAGAGAGAGGAACAAATGGGTTAACAGGAAATGAGGAAAAGTAGCTCCCACTAGTTAACCTTACAAGTGACACTTCCATGACATTCTGTTTGGGAGACATGGAATGGCATGTGTTTAGCAATAAGCAGGATGGGGAAGCATGGAAGGCAGGGTCCAGTCAGGTGGTGCATAATGGGGAGTAAAGATCTGACAGTCTTGCCAGTAAGGGGATGTAAAAGGTGCAGTGACCATGTGGACAGAGAAGCTGCTAGCAGGCATCAAAGATGACCCTGGTTTTCAGGTTGGCCACTAAAGCCCTGAGGATCCTCTCTGAACAGACAGAGCAAAGTGCAGGGAGAAGAGGTTGCATTTATTCCAGATACACCAAACCCTGGGGCTGAGCAAAGGTAGGTGTCTACTGGGCAGAGACACCCAGGGCTCAGGCACTCAGGAGAGCCATCTCTTCATTAGAGAGTTCCTGAGTTGGGGTGGAGGTGGTTTTTAAAGCAGTGGGAGTGAGGAGCACTTTTGGGGAAGGTGTGTGGAGGAGAATGGGTGGGAAGGCACCATTTCTGGGGCTGAATCAAGCTAATGGGGGACTATGGATGATAAGATCTGGGAGCTGGGTAGAAAATCAGAACAGGCATTATGAGCCACATTGAAGAGTGGTCATTGCAAGAGCATCGGTCACCATGGTGGCTGGTGAACAGTGTGTGTGAATCACCAAAAGCACCAAGTCAAGAACTGAGAAGGGAAGCAGTTGGATGCAGACCACCTACCCCATGGAAGATGCTCCATTTTTAAGGGGGAGGCAGAGTCCAGCCTACCCACTGCCTAGAGGTGCTTTAATGAGAAGTAGAGGGGAGGCTGTGGATGGCGACTGCAGGCATAGTCAAGAAAGGGGCAGGAGGTCAGTGCCAGCCCAGTTTCCTGAGTTCACTGTGGGAAAGAAGCGTGCTTCAGCAGTGTCTGATGTGGAGAAAAGAGGAGCAGAGCCCTGTGGGGCTCATGGACCAGCCTGAGGGTCTTGCCAGTTGGGGTTATAAGATTTCTCAAGGGTTCTGTTACCATTTGGAACATATGCATGTGTGTGGTGAGTCAATGTGTGTGTTGCACATGTGCATGTGTTAGTATGGTGCGTATTTGTATATGCATGACTTTTGTATTTGCACATACATATAGGCACCATGTGTATAAATTGGGTGTGCATGAACGGTGCATGTGTATATACCTAGGTGTGTACTGTGTGTCAGTGGGGTGTGCATGTGGATTCATGCATGAATATATGCCATGTGTTTCTGTAAGGTGTGTACATGTATGTATCAGAGTTGCATTTCCTTCCTTTTTCCTCTCAGGCTTTTGGGAATCAGGGTCTGAATGTTCAATAAGTGAGATTATGTGCTGTTGAGATCTGATAATCAGTTAAAAGCATTTAAACCAAACACTTATTGCTTATTGGTCTAACCTTGAGTTTTGTTTTAATTTCTGAAGGCATAAAAGAATCATCTGTGGGTAAAATGTCTATGCCCCAGCAGAAACCTACTAAATGTACTGGATATTTTACATCCCTGAAAAGTTTAGAGAACTGCAAAGATTATGTGGACCCAGGCCTCCCTAGGAAGGGTGGTTCCTGAGTTGTCAAGGAAAAGGGGCTGCTGAAGGAATGGTATTAGCTATGAGTGGCCGGGGGTGGGAGAGGGGAACAGCTGCATAGCTGTGGGCAGACAGACATGAAGACTGATGGCCCTGGGTGGGCACTATCTTGGACAGGAGCAGCAGTGAGTGGAGAACCAGAGGAGTATGGGGACAGTGGGACAATCTCAATAAACCTTGCCAGGTTGCAGCTAAGTGGTACCTGGGAATGTGCTTCACTCATGAGGAGGCTGTGATGAACCCAGAAGTAACTAGCAGAATTGCACAGATGGAGGAAGCTGTGGGAGGGCTGGTTTAAGATTGGACCTTGCCATATAAGGTGTTGTATGGGTTTGATTCTGTGTTCCCACAAAGTCTCATGTAATTGTGGCATGCACAGGGCTGAGTCTAGTGTTTGTGATTGGTTTGTTGTCTGACGATGGGATTGTTGATGTGAGTGTTGCACCTGCCCGGGTGTGGAGCTGATATACAGTGTAAGGAAGGCTTGTCTTCCTCACTCTCTCTCTTGCCGGTTTGCCTTGCTGTTTCGCAGCAGCTATGTCTGACTGCACTGCCATGCCATGCTGCCTTGGAGCCAACTAAGTATGGATTGAAACCCCCAAGAACTGTAAGAAATAAACCTTTGTTTTCCTAATTTTGGGTGTCAGGTATTTTGTCTCAGCAATGAGTGAAAAGTAACTAAGGACCCAATCCAAAAATGGGCATCTGAGATGAATACACACTTCGCAGAGAAAGAAATACAAATGGCAATAAATACATGAAAAAATGTTCAACATCAATGGTCATTCAGGGAATGCAAATTAAAACAATGCTGAGATTCCATCTCACTCCAGAAAGAATGGCCAAGATTAAAAAATCAAGCAACAGCAAATGCTGGAGGGACTGTGGGGAAAAAGGAACTCTTCTCCACTGTTGGTGGGAGTGTAGACTGGTGCAACCACTGTGGAAATCAGTGTGGAGATTCCTCAAGAAGCTAGGATTAGAAATCCTATTCAACCCAGCTATTCCACTTCTGGGCATTTTCCCAGAAGAATTGAAAACATCATACCACAGTGATATCTGTGCACCCATGTTTATAGCAACCCAATTTATAATAGCCAGATTTTGGAAACAACCCAGGTGCCCATCAATCAAAGACTGGATAAAAAAGATGTGGTATTTTTATACAATGGAGTACTACTCAGCTATTAAGAAAGATTTCACTGAGACTTTTGTAAGTAAATGGTCACGACTTGAGACCATACTCATAAGTGAGATAAATCAACCCACATGTGTAAATACCATATTGTCTCCCTAGTGTAAAAAATGGAAAAGTATATATGATCCAAAATCTATAATAAATCCTATGTAAGGGTAAAAAACAGCTCAAAGAGCAAAAGTAATTGGGAAGAGAAAAGGTGGAAAGAGAAAAGGGAAGAGGAAAAGATATAAACCTGTATATATGTATATGTAAGATAACTAAAATGAACACACTGCTGAATGTATTCGTTATTGAGAAAGAACAATTAATACTCATATGATCAGATCAATTTTACATGTCTATATCTGTTAATGTAAGTAACCATTTTAAAGATAACGATACGCAATATTGCAACCATTGTCAAGTTTCTATCATCCGGTTTTGTAAACCTGCAATGTTACTGTTGTGCATTTACTCTAGTCATTTGTTTGTCTCTTTTGCTTGTTGTCTTTGTTATATATGCCTTTTTTTTCTTCACTTAAATAAAAAAAATAAAAAATAAAAAAAATAAAGAGACAGAAAGAGTCTAGTGGTCCAGTGGTTGCATCCTCCCTCTCTTTTGTTACTTTTTTTTTTTTTAACATACATTGCATTTGTGATCATGATGGACAAGGTCACGGAGCAGCAAGAAAAGGAAAACAAAACCACCTAGTGTATGTCAGGAGATGCTTCATGCTGAAGTATATTCTGAGGATCCCTCGAGAAGGATGGCAGGCAGAGAAAGCTATACTCATTGGCGATATTACAGATGCAGCAGGATAAAAGAG
>RJWM01042248.1:0-14281 GCA_004363535.1 Dasyprocta punctata | reverse complement strand
ATGGTCAAGTTTAGCTGGAGTTCTATATGCTTCAGTTATCTGAAAGTCTCTTCCTGTTCCCATACTTGGAAAATTTTCTGTAATTATTTCTGTAAATATGCTTTTAATTTGATTTGTATTGACCCCTGGGCCTTTTCACTCACACCTTTTATTCGTAAATTATATTTCCTTGGGTTGTCTTGCAGCCGTTGCACTGCCACTTCCAGATTTCTTATTATTTTTAATAAGTCTTGTCTCTCTCTCTCCCACGCTGCAATTTTCTCTTTGAGATATGAAAGACTATCTTTAAGTCTCTTTCAGGTGGTTCTGCCAACTTTTATTGAAGTCTTTGAGTTCCTGGTATTCTCTCTGAATCTGATTGATGCATTCTAAGTTTTTATTTTTCTCATTCTCAATCTCCTTTGATTTTCCGTCCTCCACCTTTCCGGCTATGTCTCCTTTAGAGGCGCTAAGGGATTACCCTATTATTAATTTCATTTCAATTCTCAGTTGGGCTAACAGTGCTGCTTTAATTTCTTTCATAGCTTCATGGAGTTGTCTCCCCACTTCGGTTGTCATCTACTCTGAGAGTTTAATTTTTGGACTCCCAACCTTGTCTGCCTTTACGTCAATTGGGTTTGTGCTGCTTGTATTGGAGTCCGGAGAGCACCCTCTACCTTTCCTTCTTGGCATTTTCCTGGGCTCTGCTGTGTTTCCCCAGGCCGCCTCGGCTCCGTGGATGTCTGGTGAAGTGCGCGTGGATAGGGCCGTCTGCCTAATTTCCTCTATCACCCCCAGGGCACCCGTGCAGATTCAGCCAGGACCCTCCAGGGCCTGGTGTGGGCAAGGAACTGTGCCTAATTAGGTGCAGTTCCAGTCTCAAGATGGAAGCCTGTTCCTCGCTCTCCCTGGGGAGTGGGGGGTGGGGGGCTGGGGCCCGCCGAGTTTACTCACTCACCAGCTTGCGACCACCTCTTTCCACGATTGATAGCTGTCTCTGCCTTAGCCACAGAAGTTCAATCGCGCATCTCAAGCACTTTAATTGCACCTTCCCAGTTTGAGTCTGCATTGATTGGATTGAGCTCTGGTCAGAGGCGCCGCCACCTTTGTTTGTTTACTTCTTCTTTTTTTTTTTTACTCTTTCCATGGGCTACAGTTCTCATCCTAGACTCCTCTTAGATCCTGAGGATCCATCTCCCTCCCCTTTCCTTCTTTCTGTTATTGTATTATTTTGTATTCCAGCATTTGGGAGGTATATTCCAGGGAGACTCCCTATGGCGGAGTCATCAGGTAGGCCATTTTGCAGCTATTCCCTCCTAAATAATTCAAATGCTACTTCAATCGAGTTATGCAGATTGATCTTTCTGCATACCCTTCTCCCTGCATATTACAGAGATTCTTGCTCTCTACTTGGCCAGCTCAGCTCGCATTGCTCACATAATTCCTGCCAATCTCAATGTTACTAATCCTTGAGGCACTCCCTTGTTCACAAGATAGTAAATTCTGGGTGAGGACTTGGATCAAGGTCTTTGATCTGTGTATCCTTACCTGGACCAGACTCAGGACTCCATGGCTGCCTGTAACTTTAAATATGTCTTAGTGTCTTTATTCTCACAGTGGATTGTACTGGAAATGGTAGAATTGAATTAACTTACCAAGATTCTAATAATGTTTCAATGGGATTACAAATATGAAATTTCTTGAGCCCTAAAATAGTTGAAAAAAAAGGAATTACAATATTTGGATTACAATATACAATATTTGGTTTACAATACAATTTGAAAAAGTCAAACGGAATTCTTGCAATTTCATAATAAAGTAAGATTAAATTCCTGCTAAAAGTGATGACAATAGATAAGAATAGATCTAATTCACAATCAAAAATAAAAATAAATTAAACCATGGCTTAAAAACAAAAAAGAAAAGAAAAGAAGAACAGAAAGCCAATTTGCCCTTCCTGTGAGCCAGTGGAAGCCATGATGGGCCTGGGAGGAGTAACAAGAAGCCAATTTGTCCTTCTCCTGAGCCAACTGGCATGCAGACTGGAACACCTCCCCCCCATAAGCAATCAGCTGACTTGGAAGACAGGTTGAGTTGATAGCATCTGAGGTACTAAAACAACTTAATGCTTGTATTGTTTGATTGACTTTGTAGGCATAAGGCCAGTAGTCTGAGCATCTATTAATAGGATAACAATATGCAATATAGCAAATATGGGGAATTTCTTTCTGTCTTGTTTTTAAAATCTAATATTGTTCTCACTGTTTTGTTTTGTTCCATTTTATTGTTTTGTTTTATTCAATGTTCTATTTTGATTGGTTTCAGTCTGTTCTATTTTGTTTGATTTTATTATGTCTGATGGTGTGGGCAGCAATTTTGAAGATAACAAGAGGGATTGTGGTAGCCATTGTTGATTTTCTATTATGCTATTTTGAAATTCTTTATCATTTTCACTGTTCTGCTTTGATTAGCATTTTTCTGTTTTATTTTGTTTCATTTTATTCTTTTTAAAATACACTTTCATTCTTCTGATTGGTTTTGTTCTTTTTTTGTACAATTTTATCATGTATTGTGATATGAACAGCTATTTTGAAGAAAACAAGAGATATTATGTAGCCATTACTGATTTCCTATTATCTTGTTTTGAAGTTCGATGTCACTTTCATTGTTCTGTTCTGAATAGCTTTATTATGTTTTGTTTTGTTTGATTTTTTTCTCCTTAAAATAAAAAAAAAGAAAAGAAAGTCATATTCACAAAACTGGGACATTAGAAGTAAAAAAAGAAGAAGAAAAAAATTTCTATAGCTTTACCATGCCTACAGAACAATGAGTGTAGGAAATGGCAATCATATTCTTCCCATGGCAAGAGAATATTTCTCATGAAACACAATTTAATAAGAACCAATGATCACAATTTTACACTAACTAAACACAGGAGATAGCTGGGCATGGTGGTGCATGCCTTTAATCCCAGCACTCGAGAGGCTGAGGCAGGAGGATCATTGTGAGTTCAAGACCAGTCTGGGCTACAAAGTGAGTTCAAGGCCAGCCTGAACCACGTAGTGAGACCCTGTCTCAAAAAATAGGGCTGTGGAATTAGTTCAGTGGCTTAAGCACCTGCCTGTCAAGCATAAGATTGTGAGTTCAAATAAACAAATAAATAAATAAAGGAGAAATTTTACTCATTTTACAGCAAAATTATTTCAAATGGAGAAACTAGGGACAAAGAGTTTTGTAACCACTGTCATATATTTTACATATAATCAGTATTTGAAGTCAGTTTTGACCAGGAAAGTACTTGTGACTGGAAAGATGTAAGTTTTGGGTTAATAGAAAACAAAAAATCATGCACACATACAAAATGTATGTAGGCAATTATTAAAAGCAATAAAATAGCTAACAAGTAGCAAACCCCTTGATAGTACTAAATCAAAGTAAGTGAACACTGTATAAAAATTTCACTAACCCTCTGAAAAAAATAAAATTCCATATTGCTTATATTGACCCAACAAGTTGAGGTTTTGTAAAAGCACTAATACTATAATGTTTAAAGACAAATAAATGTTCTAGGCTTACTAGAAATTATTTTGAAATGTGGTCCTAGAGTGGCAAGGTTTATACAATGGATTTCTTACGATAGATTTTTTTTAAGCAGAGATCTCTAAGATGAAGAATTCAAAATAAGATGATAGTAAAATGAAAAATCATACATAAAATAAATGGATACAATAAAAGTGAATATTACTTTATTCAACCAGAATATATCAGGGACAAAAGTTAAATTTCAAATATTTGATTTGTGTTGATGAACTAGTAGAAGAGGGAAAGGAAGAATTGACGAATTTTTCAACTGTTTTGAAAGGTGTGAGTTTTACCTTAAAGTAAAAACTCCAGAAGCTACCTTTAATGAAGAAATTAATTTTAAAAATCGTCAAGGGCAAGCTTTTTTTTTTTAATATTTTATTAATAATAAAAGACAAGGCAGAAGAGAATCCCCCATACTTGCTACATTGCCTGCTGTAAAGAGATGCTTGGGTTGCTGACCAGAGGCCTGGCCAAATCTACAAAACAAAAGTTGGTTGATGTTCCTTGGTTGCTATCAATCCAGCCAGACCTCTGAAACAGCAGGTTGCTCACGGCGGGGGGGGGGGGTATTGTTGTCCCTGATTCCAAGCCCGCTCGCTGGTGCCGCTCGGGCTGGGCGGGGGCCCCTCGCGGGGCCCTTCTCATTCTCCTCCAAGGTTCTGGGGTCAGGACCCTGGAAGGCAGTCCATATTGAGTCCTGATTGGTGCCTGCGCCGCTCGGGCCCAAGGGCAAGCTTTTATAATGGCACTAGCATAGTTGGTGAAGATATTAGGACCATTGTTTTGCCAACAATCTAGATGCATTCTTTGTGCTATACAGCACATAGCTTCAATTTGTTTCTAGGAGACATGGACAGACTGTTAACAGGTAATGATATTCTTTGGAACTGTCCAAAGACTATGTCTATTTATATAACATATAGATCATATATAGGTCTGCTATGGTTTATACACTGTGTCAACTTGAGAAGTCTAGAAGCTTAATTAAGTAACTCAGCAGCTCTACATCCTGCAGTGTAGAGCACAAGCAGTTACCTGTTCATTGTGTCAATTTGAGAAGGTCAGAAGTTTAACTGAGAGACTCAGCAGGGAGCCAGAGTTCTTACTTTGTAAACATCCTCAGCCTGTGCAAGAGGAGGGCAGGCAGACGGTGTGATTGCTACCCCCACCCCAGGGGAGCAGCCTGCATACTATAAAAGGTGAATGAGGAGGGACTGATTGCTGCTTCTTCAGAGGAGCTCCAGTCTTCACCTTCAGCTTGGACGTCGTCACCTGGCTTCTGGCATAGATTGTTCAGCTTCATCATAGATTCAGCCTTCGTCATAGACTCTTCAGCCTTCTGTCGTAGATTCTTCAGTGTTCCATCATAGACCCATTGGCCTCCTGATATGGACTTGCATAGGACACTGCAGTAAGCTCCAGCCCTTGGGCTGGACCCTTCCCCCTCCAGCTTGCAGACACCCTCAGCACACTCCTTTATTCAACTTTGTGGCTGACCATTGTAAGCCAACCTTGTTATTTCTTATACAGTTGTATATTTTGTCTTATATCTGTTTCTCTAGTAAACCCTAACTGATACAAGGTCATAAATATATAGATCATATGTAGGTATGATTATATCTGGAGCATCTTGGTGAAACATATCAAGTGTGATCTCACAGACACTCTGGGGTACATGAAGGAAGTGCTGACTAAGTGTTGCTACATTTGATTTAAATGAGTTATAAAAAGTGTTAAATGAATTAAGCAAAATGACAGAAAAGCCTTAAAAAGTGTGTCATGGTATTTGGTGAATTTTAATTTACAAATCCAGTTATTTGGTTTGAACTTTTTCTTGCTATTAATAATATAGAAATGGGTGGTAGGACAAGATGGTGGAATGGTAAACAGCAGGGTAAGCGGCCTCCCTGAAAGATATCATCTAGATGCTGGAATATAGCAACATGCGGAAGACAAAAAGGAGGGAGGCGGGTCCTCTGGACCCAGGAAGGATCTAAAGCGAGAATTGAAGCCCACAGAAAGAGTGGAAAGAGGCACTTAGACAAGGAGGGCGGCAGCTGGTGGCACCTCTGCCAGGAGCCAGACCCGCTCTGTGAAAGGAGTTCCTGGAACCTGGGGACACACAGTCAGAGAGCTGTGGCCATGGTGGCAGTGACCCTGGAGTCCTCTGCCCAGAGAGACAGTGTCAGAGGAGAGTGGCAGTGGACAGGGAGAGCAGACCTGAAGAACTGTGATTGAGGAGGTCCTCACCCTTCCTTGTGAGGAGGAGATTGGTGGGGAGACATTTGGAGTTGGGCTGGGGACTCCTAGCTGGGTGTAGACCCACAGAGGTTGCTCAGGCTGAGCCCTGTCCCTGCGAGCATATTGGGGGCCACCTCAGAGTGTCCCTGCGGGCGACAGGCTTGGTCTGGAGACTGCAGGTCTGCCCGTGCTCCAGGGGTGGTGGTGGAGAGTCTGTGGGTGACCAGCCCACCAGCCCAGGTTCACAGGTGGTGGCTGGCCCCTGCGCACACCCCGCCAGCCATTGTGGAGCCAAGGCAGGCTGGGGAAAGGCAGTGTATAGCACTGTAACAGCGCCCCCAGTGCCAACCAGCTGGAGGAACCAGTCTCACTTCAGAGAGGTTACAGCCAATGCAGGGAGTGCCTCAGTCCCCAGTACCAATTAGCCCAGGGGAACCCAGGAATATGCCAAGACAAAGAAGCAGGAGGCAGTCTCTGGCCTCCAGTTCAAGCAGAGCAAGTCCAGAAGATGCAAATGCAGAGGAGACCAGGAGTTCCACAACTGAAGTTTATGAGGTGATGGCAACTGAAGTAAATTAAAAACTTCAAGAGGCTATAAAAGAAATTAGAAGAGAAATACTAACTCAACTGAAAGAAGAAGTGAAAAACATAATAAAAGAACTGCTAGGCAACCCTAAAGGAGACATAGATGAAAAAATGGAGCATAGGAAAATGAGGGAAACCTGGAATGAACAATACAAAAAAGATATAGAATACATGAAACAGATTCAAAGAGATTACCAGGAATTAAAAAAATCCAATGAAAGTTGACAAACCACCTGAAGGAAACTAAAGATAGACTTTCAAACTTTGAAGACAGTTTTGCAGCTTGTGATTGTGAAAGGGAAGATCTCTTAAAAATAACAAGAAACCTGGAAGTAACAATACAATGGCTGCAAGACAACCCAAAGAAACATATCTTAAGAATAAAAGGTGTGAGTGAAAAAGCAGGGGTCAATACAAAGCAAATTAAAAGCCTATTTACAGAAATAATTTCAGAAAACTTTCCAAGCATGGGAACAGGAAGTGACTTTCAGATAAGTGAAACTTATATAGAACTCCAGCTAAACATAACCAAAATATACCTACACCCAGACATATAGTAATCAAGATCCCAGAAATTCAACACAAAAACAGAATATTAAAAGCTATTAGAGAAAAAAAACAGATCACCTACAAAGGAAAACCCATCAGAATCATGACAGACTTCTCAACACGAACCATCAGGTCAAGAAGAGCTTGGAGTGAAGTATTTCAAGCCCTGAAAGAAAACAACTTCCAACCCAGATTGATGTATGCTGCAAAACTATCTTTCAAAATCAACAGAGAAACAAGATACTTCCATGACAAAGAACAACTAAAGGAATTTATAACAACCAAACCAACCCTACAAAGAATACTGAAGGACATTTTAGAGCAACATGAAAAAAAGTCCACAGCTCCCGAAACAGTGGTAGAGGGATATCACCGAGCTGGGCAGACAATTGAAAAATCCATCATTGGGATTTGAGTCCAGTAATGTCTTCAATGAACTGTTCAGTTTGATCTTATTCTATCTTGACCGGCCTAATCTTATTATATATGATGACATAGACAGCTATTCCAAAGATAACAAAATATGTTATTGATATTTGATCACCTTGTTTTGAAACCCTGTATTGCTCTCATTGTTCTGTTTTGAGTGATTTTAACCTATTTTGGTTTGTTTGTATTATAACAGATGATATAGGCAACTGCTTAGAAGATAATATAAGGCATTCTAGAAATCAGCGTTGTATTACTATGTATTGCTTCCATTGTTTTATCTTTTATTGGTTTTATTCTGTACTATTTTATTTGATTATATTAGGCCCGATGGTATGGACAGTTATTTTGAAGATAACAAGAGGTATTACAAGGGGAAAGGAGGAAAGAAGGAAGGGAAAAGGAAAAACACATAGATTTATATGTGGGTATATATAAGATGGTCAAAATGACTATACTACTAAATGCATTAACTATTTTTTTTTTTTCGGTACTGGGGTTTGAACTCACAACCTCGCGCCTACCAGGGCAGGCGCTTAAGCCACTGAGCCAAACTCCCAGCCCTGGTTTTTTGAGGCAGGGTCGCACTGTGTAGCTCAGGCTGGCCTTGCGCTCGTGTTGTAGCCCAGGCCGGCCTCGAACTCACAACGCTCCTCCTACCTCAGCCTCCCGAGTGCTGGGATTAATAAATGCATTAACTATTGAGAGAGAACAGTTGACACTTATATGATTAGATCAATTTTACATGTCTATGTCTGTCAATCTGAGCAACCCCTTTGAAGATAACGATATACAATGTTACAACCATTGTCAAATTCCAATCATCTCATTTTGTAAACCTATAATGTTACAGTACTGGATTTGTTGTTGTTTGTTGGTCCCTTTAGCTTTTTGTTTCTGTTTTCTGTGACCATTGTTTTATTTTTTATTGGCTTTATTCTGAACTATTTTGTTTGATTATATTAGGCCTGATGATATGGGCAGTTATTTTAAAGACAACAAGAGGTATTCTAAGGGGAAAGGAGGAAAGAAGGAAGGGAAAAGGAAAAAGACATAAATTTATAAATACAACTACTGTCAAATTCCAATCATCTCATTTTGTAAACCTATAATGTTATCGTATCAGATATGTTGTTGTTGTTTGTTTGTCTCTTTTGCTTTTTGTTTCTCTTTTCTGTGTCCATTTTCTCTTAAATAAAAAAATAATATAGAAATGATTTGCTCAATCCATGTAAGTCTAAATTTATCTACTATACTTTTGAAAAGCTAAAAAACTCTTCTTTAAATGTTTTGGAGGATGTTTTTTTCAAAGTCAAAGGAAATTTCATGAGAAAGATGAAAAAGACAGCATTTATGAGGCTGAGGCAGGAGGATCATTGCAAATTTGAGACCAGCCTGAGTTACAAAGTGAGTTTAAGGCCAACCTGAACTGCATAGTGAGACCCTGTCTCAAAAAGACAAAAAAAAAAAAAAAAAAAAAAAAAAAAAAAAAAAAAAAAAAAAAAAAAAAAAAAAGAAAAAAAAGAAAAAAAAAGAAAAGAAAAAGAGCAGCATTCAAATAAGCCATGATAAAAATTAGATAAGTAAAAATATTTGCATGAATGTAGAGCAGATCTATTCACTAAAAAAATCCCAAATAATCTGTATAATAATTCTTTTAAAAATCAGAGATACGTACATAACCTATATTATAATATCTAAATATTTTACAGTGTGAGAAAAAAGAACTGAAGTACTGTACAGATCTAGCATTGCTTTAAATGATGCTAATTTTTTTAATGCAATAAAAACATATTGTCATCTTTCTACAGTAACAGTAACTTGCACAACTCTATCATAGTCTGTACTTACATGTGTAAAACTTACTCCCAAACCACAGTAACAGTTTAAGTATTTTACTGACAATTCTGGCAGCTACCCAAGCAGAATTTAATTAAAATGAATTTTAAAATTTAAGAACTACAAAAACTCAGGAAATGATGTCTAACTGGACATTACTGTTAGTTAATCAAATATAAATTTTGCAGCACTCTTGGTTATAACAACATAATCACTAATTTGATTTAAAAGAAGAATAAATTCTTTATCAAAACATTATTGGTCTTCTCCAGGCCCCTTCAAAAAATTATTGATCCATATATAAAATACCTACATATGCCCAATAAAATTTAAATTCTGTTACCTCAAAGATTAACCAACTTTGGAAATATAAAAGCCATAGTTTCACATATTTTCAATTTTGTTATATAGATTTGTTAAAGTAGGATATATCATTTAACAGTTTATTATCCTGATTTATAACTACATGCACACACACCTATACACTTGTTTAGGTTCTACAAATTTTGGGGACAGTCCTTTACAATATAGAGGATAAATATAGCCAAACATTGTTTATTTGAAAATACTAATACATTGATAAATCCTAGAGAGATTATGCAACTAAAAAGAGAAAGCTGAAAAATCCAATATTATAAATAAAAGCATGAGCATCACCACAGATCCTACAGACACTATCTTATATAACAGAAGAGATATGATGTATTTAAATTTGAAAATATATATGAAATGGACAAATTTCTGGAAAAATAAAATGTGCCAAAACTGACAAAGGGCGAAATAGAAAATCTAAATAGTAATATTACTTTTCCTAAAGAAATTTAATCTATGAACCTTTCCATAAATACCTTGCAAAGCTAGATATTTACAAGTCAATTCTACCCAATACTTAATGAAATAATATACCACTCTTACACGAACTCTTTTATAGAATCAAAAGAGAACAAGCTTCAAAACTGATTTTATGTCAGGGTTATAGCTCAGCAGCACAACACCTGCCTGGCAAGCAAAAGTCCTGAGTTCTATCCCCAGTACAACAAAGATGCAGTCACAGACGCAGACACAGACACAGACGCAGACTCCGACGAAGAAGAAAAGATCAGCATTGCCTTCATATCAAAGTCTTATTTTAGGATATTTTAAAAAAGAAAGTTCCAGACCTATCTTACCAATAAACCTAGATGAAAACTTCCTATACAAATGAATGGATTCATTCATAGACCTAGAATTGTACTCATTCTTGCAAAATAAGGATTTTTTTTCCAGTACTTGCAGTGGAACCAGGGTTATACATATGATATCCTTAAGGCCCTAGGATGCTAAGATGGCTCCCTGTGAAAATTAAGTCTGGAAAAATCAACATGCCTGAGGTCCTGGGTCACAATATATCTTCTAGGCCCTAACAAGAAGTCTCCCACCTCTTAGTCTTAAACCTCCCTCCTTTTATGAGTGCACTTTAGCACCAGCACCAGATCTTAATTCACTTCCCCTCAAATTCTAGAGCCTACATATTGTTTGTTATGTCCAAAGTACATCTGCTTGTGCTTTGCTGTCCACCTACACCACAGGTCTCTTGAGCTTAGGGACAATGGCTTGTACATTCCTCCATAGTTCACATTCTTAATTAGGACCCGCATTTGAATTAGAGTTCAACAATCACCTTCTTGATAAAAGAGTCATTGAGGATCAAATCCACTAATTTATAACATGCTCCCTGAGGTCTCTTCCAGTTATCAATCCTGCCAATCATTTTGGATGATTTTTGTGACTCTCAGAAAAGACATAATGGAAAATAAAAAGTATAGTTGTTAAAGAGCATGCAGTAGTTCCTCTTCATCTGTGGATGGTTATATTTCGAGACCATCACTGGATGTCTGAAACCACAGATAACACCAAGTCCTATATATATATGGAAAACTTCCATCTTTTCACTTAAGGGAAGTGTTTATGGCTGCTCTTTGGCATATCTGAGTTATCAGCATCATTAATTTTGCATTTCAAGACCATTATTAAGTCAAATAAGGGGTTACTTTGCACACAAACACTGTGATACTATGACAGTCTATCTGATAACTTAGGGAGCTGCTAAGTGATTAATGGGCAGGTTGCACACATAGCATGACTATGCTGGATAAAGGGATGATTCATGTCCCAAGTAGGGCAGAGCAGAATAGCAAACAATTTCATCATGCTACTCAAAATAGCATGAAATTTAAGACTTATGAATTGGTTATTTCTGGAATTTTTCATACAATATTTTCAGGTCCTACATGACTATAGGTAATTGACATCTCAGAAAGAGGTGACTACTGTAGTATCAACTGTTGATAGAAAATATTAAGTACTTAATGAATTAATACAAAGAATCAAGAAGAGAACAAAGATTTAATAATGGAGAAGGAAAACAAAAAAGAAGCCAGGAGAGGTTTCAGACCAAAGCAACAAAGGCCCTTAGCAGGGAATTCTTTGGGCAATTGTCTGCAGAAATAGACCATATGTGAGGGACACCAAACTTTCCTGGCCCAAAACTCCTCAAGTAGGCGTTGTGCAGTTGTGGGGGCTGATGGAGTTTCCACCGATCAAGCATGTGTGAGAGACACTACCTGCCCTTTCAATCCTCAGCTCTCCAATAGAAACTGAGTGTGAGCCACATGTGTAATTTTGAATTTTCCAGTAACCGCATGAAAAATGTAAAAAGCATATAAAATTAATTTTATTAATATGCTTTAGTGTTAAACCAGTATATCAAAATTATCATTTCAACATATAATAAAGAATTTCAAGCTACTACTGAAGCATTTTTACACTCCGACTGTGGAAAGAATTGAAGAAACAGCCTGTAAATAAAATGGTCAGAGTCAGAAGAAGTCTTTGGAAAAAGTGAAATTGACCACCATCCACAAAATGAGAAGGAGATAATTAAGTGAAAACCTTCAAGTGAGGCCCTCCAATGCTAAGGCTGCATTGTGGGGGCCATGAAGAGGACAATAATAAAAAAGCTGTCAGAGGCAGACAGGCAGCAGACTGTGTGAGGCAGTGGCTGTCTACACTGCTGCACTACAGAATTGGCTACACGGCTTCTGGAGAATACTCATTCCCAGTCCCCACGCCCAGGACTCAAGTTAGTTTGTGGGAAACTAAGGCATAAGTACTTTTTAAAAAGCATTCCAGGTGATTCTAAAGCTTAGGGAGTACCACCAACCCACACCCCCAGCCCCGTAGTGTTGAAAGTCACTCAGGTACATAGTTTAGTTTATCTTAAGTGCAGTGGAGAGGTGCTGAGGATTCAGGGAGAGTTCTGGCCAGAGCCAAGTTATTTTTCAAAGGTTGAAGCTTGTTGGATCATGGACTGTGGAAGTATGACAGGAGAAGCAAGGTCACTAGCTAGGGGCCTCTTGAAGAGTCAAGGGAATTAGGATATAGGGCAGGCATAGTGCTGACAAGGCTTGCTGATGGAAGAGGCTCTGGAAATGAAAAGAAAAATCTTGGAGTTCAGGCATCTTCAGCAGTAGCAGGCATGTACTACCAAATGAACTACTGTGAACAAGGCTGGCTGTATGAGGCCTCAGTGCCAGTGGCAGCAAAGCCTCCTCCACATATCCATTTCAGGTTCTCTGAGAAGAAATAACTTGTCATAGCTTGGGTGGGGAAAGAGGCAGGTGCTATTCAAAGAGTTGCTTTTACTTTGAGCATGCTAAATTTACAAGGTGAATGTTATGGCTTGTGTTTAGATGTCCTTCAAAGTCTCATACAGTCATAGGTGGGGTTTTTTCAGAGGTGGCTGAATCTAGAGTGCCTGATTGATTCATGATGAAATGCTAGTATTAAGAGTGCTAGTATTAAGGGTGGGTGACTACTAAATCAGTCCACTGGTTGGATTGGCACTTACCCTAATCGCAGTAGCCTGGATAGAAAATAAAAGGGGAAGAAAAATGTTGTTAAGGTCCCTTGCTTGCTTGCTTTGCTATCTTATGCCTGCCATGAACTGTTTCTCCTCTGCAATGTCTGTTTGCCATGCTAGCCTGCCTTGGAGCCAACTGATTATGGACTGAAACCTCTACAAAATGTGTGCTAAATAAACTTTTCCCCCTTTAATTTTGGAGACCAAGTACTTTGTCTCACCAACAAGAGAAAAATAACTAAGACAGAATTTGCTACTGAGAATGGGGTCATTGCTGTGACTATACATGACTGTGTAGTTTAGGAGCCTTTGGAGCTAGTTTATGAGAAAGGGCAGAGCTAGGAAAGGTTTGAAACTGGTAGCTGAAAAAGTAGAACTGGAATGCCTTATACTGTATTTTATGGGAGATTCTGGTCAGAGTTCAGGAAACCAGAATGATGCCTGTAAAGACCAGGCTCAGGAGGTTTCTGCTGGGAAGAAAAACTGAATTGGTTGTTGGACTCCAGATGATGTGTGTTATTACTTGGCAGAAAGTGTGTCTCCATTTTGTTTGTGTCCAGAGATTTTGCCTGAGACTGAGATTAAGGGACGTGGATTAATTAATCTTAAAGAATAAATTTCAAGACAGTCTAATGTTGGGGCAGTGGCATGGCTACTGTTCAGGGTTTTTAGCCAGATTTATATTGAAAATCAAGGGCAAGGAGTCCAGCTTAATGATTTGTTTTAAAATTGTTTGGCAAGAAAGGAAGCTCTAGTAAAGTTTTGGCCTGCCATGATGGAAGAGAGGAGAAATTGATGACTGAAAAGATTAGAAATAAAAAGTCAAGTATTTCAGAAGAAGACAACAGAAAAGGTGGTCTAAGGATATTAAAAAAAAAAACAGCAGAATGCCAGCCTTTGCAGCCTCAGAGCTGCAAAGGTAAAAGACTTTGCTTTGAGAAGAGAGTTTCAGTATACCACGTTCCAGAATGGTTCCTAGGCACCTTCATACACTTGAAGATCCCTTCAGCCAAGAAAGAAAGAAGTCTGGGTAGTGCTCCAGCTGGCAGCAAGCCTTGGCATCACCCACGTGGAGTTTGTTTTAGGTGCATGCAGAAAAACTCTCTCATTTGGGAATTTTGAGTTGTGGGGTCAGGAAGGCTTCCACCCAGATTTCAGAGGAAGGCCTAGGAG
>RJWM01042247.1:0-14448 GCA_004363535.1 Dasyprocta punctata | reverse complement strand
AAGAGGCCACTGTGACACTGGGGCGGGGGACAAACTGGAGGCCATGAGATGGGTTCGGAAGCTTGCTCTTCACAGAGGTCGTTGTTTTTAGAAAATGGTGTCACGCCCTCCTTTAAACTTTCCCCTTTCGCTAATGGAAGTTAGAAAAACACCACTGTTTAAAATCCTTTAATCATTTACTGAACTCCCCCGTCCCTGGGAGCACGCGCCCTTTTGGCATTAACTCCTTCCTGGGATGGACTGGTCAGCGCCAGGACCCGGCTCAAGTTTCACTGTCAAAGATCGCAATTTAGTCCAAATTTTTCATTTTTGAGCACCGATAAAAGTGGATCATCCCGTCCAGCCACCCTCCATCCCTCCAGTGAACAACTGCTCACCCTGGCACTGGGAATCCAGCGGGACTGGGGGACACTTTCTCCCCCTTGTCCTCGGAATGGGAAACCTGATGTCACCCCCACATCCCTTACTCCCTGACAGTGTTGCCTTCCACACTGGGGGTTTTCTGATCCTCAAACCCTAAAGAACCACTTGATCTTTTTCTGCCCCATGCATAGCCGCACTTCCCCCTGGAAGAAAAGAACTGGAGTGTTGTAGTCGGGTTGCAAGGAGAACAATTACATACGGGACACCGAATTATAGTATTATTTATGGTGGTCTCCCACAGTTAAATACAAGAAAGTGCAGGAAATCTGTCCACAACACTAAAGACCTAGAGAATTGAGCCGAGGGCCTGGACCCCATGGCAATAACCTGCATGAGTTATGAAAACCTAAAGCCCATGACAATGACCATGCAAGTCTATCCCACGGATCTGCGCTGGGAAGGCCCCAAGGTCAGTGGTGGAAGCTAGAAAGTCTGCACCAGCAGGGTGAAGGAGCTGTAGTAGCATGCCGAGAGTTCTGTACTGGAGCCAAGAAGCAATGCTCAAAATAAGGACCAGGGCTCCCCTGAAAAGCACCACAGCCATCCTCAGCGACAGTGAGGTCCCGAGCTCCTACAACGAGAGCAGCCGAGTACAGGTCAGGAAGCCAGCGTGACAAGCTTCTCCAGGAAACTGAACAGCACACATCTTCCCCTCCAGAGCCCAGAAGCAATGCTCAAAGCAAGGACCAAAGTGAACCACAGCTACTCTGAGTGATAAGGTCCCGAGCTCCTCTGATTTTAACAGCAGAGTTCATATCAGGGGAGCCAGCATGACAAGCTCCTCCAGGAGAACCTAGGAGAACCCACGACGCTACTTTTTCTCTGCAGGTCTCCTTTTTTTTTTTTTTTTTTTTTTGCGGCACCGGGGATTGAACTCACAGCCTCGCACCTACCAGACAGGCACTTAAGCTGCTGAGCCAAACTCCTGGCCCTGGTTTTTTGAGGCAGGCTCGCACTATGCAGCTCAGGCCGGCCTTGCGCTCGCGTTGTAGCCCAGGCCGGCCTCGAACTCACAACACTCCGCCTACCTCAGCCTCCCAAGTGCTGGGATTAAAGGCGTGCGCCACCACGCCCGGCTCAGGTCTCCTTTTTACACTGACAACAGTCCTCAGGGGGGCCATCCACGCTCGGCACCACGCTGATTCAGTTCAGCTCATGTTAAGTTGACCACCAGTTAACAGTCCACTGCCTGGAGTCTGCAGGACGTATTGATCAGGACGCTGTCTTACAGCTAGCACTATTCCTAAAGAAAAAGGGCAAGTGTTCTGAGGTCCCCTCTCTTCAAGACTCCTTTGCCCTAAGAGACAACAGTCCTTTGCGTCTGCAGTGTGGGTGTAAGCAAAAGAAAACCAGGTCCCTGTGGTCACCAGACCTGCCGCATCTGTGCCTGCCCACCATGTGCAGAGGCTGAAGCTCCTAAACTACCCTCCCTGCCTGACCTAATTAAAACCCCACAAGGGTTACATCCTTTGCAGGAGGTGGGAGCGAATCCGGCCCCACGCGTGAACATGTGTTAGTTCCCCTTCGTGAACTCAAACAAACTGAACAGGATTTGGGGAAATTTTCAGATGATTCTGATAAATCCATTCAAGTCTTTAGAGGGCTCCCCCAAAATGAACTGTCCTGGAAAGATGCAAGGTTGCTTTCAAGCCAGACCCTGCCCCCTAGTGGGAAACAATCAGCACACCCGGTTGGCTACAGAAGATCAGAGAATTTACAGCCCACAGAGCATCCAGCAGGCCTGGGGCAGCTCTGGCACCAGACCCCCAGTGCACCAGTTCCGCAGAGGCGATGGGAACAGGAAGGGGTTCCAGACCTGTACTCTTTTTTCATATTTTTGGTGCCGGGGATCAGAACTCATGCCCTCACGCTTGCCAGGCAGGCGCTTATGCCACTGAGCCATACCCCCAGACCCTCAGACCTGTATTGTTGAGGGCCCTAAATTCCTCCAAGTCAGTGATGGCGAACCTCTGGACACTGGCAGTGATAACGGACAGCCGGCCGTGGCGCGCGTGCCACAGGTTCGCCACTGCCGCACTGAGCTGCCAGCCGCCAGCCGGGGAGGGGATGGAGACCCGCGGGCTTCTCTGGATCGGCTGCAGGACACGCTGATTAAATCCACCTCGCTGGTTTCTGAGTCCATGGAGGGACAAATTATCCTTAAAGATAAATTCACCACCCAGTCTGCTTATGCTATTTTCAGGAAAAAAACTCTGATCCTTGCCCAGATAGCTCGCTTGATGCTGTGGTGAAGACCGATCACCAAGTCAGTATGTCTGTCTTTCTTTTTTTTGTTTGTTTTTCAGCCAGGGTCTCACTGTGTATGCCAGGCTGACCTTGAACTCATGGCAATCCTCCTGCCTCAGCTTCCTGAGTGCTGGAATGACAGGTGTGCACCACCAGGCGCGGCTAAGCTAGCCTTTCATAACCAGGACTGAGAGAAAGCCAAAGGGAGAAAACAGCGACCAGGGAAAAGTGGCTGCCTGGTTCCAGCCCTGAGTCTTATTCCCAGGATTCCAAGGGACAGGACGGCTCTCCAGCCACGCCCACTGAGACGGCTATGGGAAACTAGGCCATTTTGACAGAGACTGTGGCCGGGCATGGTGGCACACCGTCATCCCAGCATTCGGGAGGCTGAGGCAGGAGGATCACCTTGAGCTCGAGGCCAGCCTGGAATAGCAAGACCCTGTCTCTGAATCAGAGACTGAAGCTGGTCAACTATTCGATGGCTAAGTGAGGCAGCGGTGCCCATCCACCCAGGGCTGCCCAAACCATCAACTCTCCATTCCCAGACCCCAAAGATGCTGGTTCATTTTTGGCGCTGGGCCTAAAAGACTTTCTCTGTTCCTCCACAGCCTGCCTCCCGGTGCCATTTTGCCTGTGGAAACCCTCATGACCAAGCTGCTCGGCTCATGGGTCCATGTGGCCTCAAGGTGCAGGACGGGTAGCTAGGTTAGGTTAGAAAGGGACCTGTCTGTGGTGGAGGACGGACAGACGCCGCGGCTGGGCCTAGCGAGCCTCCGCCGAGGGAACGACAGCTCCAGCAAACCCAAACAATACCACAGTCACAGAGGCGACGCCCGGACACGCCGACCTGGCCCGCCCCCGCAGAAATGCCTCTGCCCCTCTCGGGGCTGGGCGCCTGGCTCCGCACCTGGGTTTCTGTGAGATGGGCGGGAGCCCCGTCGGTCATCGCGGTCCGCCCCGGGGACCCGGGTATGAGTCACCGTGTGAAGGCCCGAGTGCCACGTTTCCCCCTCCTCACGCCTTCGTCCCGGACTCTGGTCTCCCTCGTCCTGGGGCAGGCGCTGGGCACGTGGGACACGGGGAGCGGGGCCTGCGTCCCTGTGACATACTGGGCGGGGGGTGCGCCAGGGCCGCGTCACCCGGGGAGGTCACCCGGGGAGGTCACCCAAAGTCACGCAGAGCTGAGCCTGGGCCGGGGCCAGCGGAGCACGAGCGGCTGAAGGCCTGGGGGCCGGGGCTTCTCGGGCCCCCAGGGCCCTGTGCCCGGGCACCTCCATCCAGGCGCTGGCCTGGCGGTGTCGCGGGTCCACCCAAGGCACTGCAGGGGCGGAGGGCCAGATGGTCACGCGCGGGGACGCTGCCCCGGCCGGGCCGTGGCCATCCATCCTCGATCGCCGCCGCCTCCGCGGGTCCCCGGGCCGCGGAAGCCCGTCCGGGAAGGGTCCGGGTGTCCTCCCGGCGGCCACAGCAGGGCCCCGCTCTCCCCAGCAGCGCGGCGACGCCGGCCACGACCGCGAGGTGGCGCCAGACCCCGCGCCCGGCGAGGCCGAGCCGGCGCATCCGGGCCTCTGGGAGCCCGACAGGGCCGCGGCGACAGGGGACAGCGCCGCGCCACCCGCCCTCCCGGTGTCCTCTCGGTGCCTCCCGGTGTCCTCCATCGCCCTGGGCCGAGCAACCGGGTCGCCGAGACTGCCCGCCCCGCCCCGCGGACCCGAACCCGGGCCCGGCCGTGCCACCGTCCAGGCTGGGCCACCCTGGGCGAGTCACCCTGCTGCTGCCGCCCAGGGAGCCGGCGTGACGATCACAAACCCCAGCGCCGGGTGTGGTGGCGCAGGACTGCGACCCCAGCACCCTTAGGCAGGCTGAGGCAGGACGATCTCCCAGGGAGTTCGAAGCCAGCTTGGGCTACATAGCAAGCCCCTGTCTCCAGAGAAACGGAGGGAAGGAGGAAGGCACGAAATTCTATGTCTGGTGGGCTCCTGCCGGGCTCGGGCGCCCGGAGAAAGGGTGCATGCTGCCCTCCCCAAAGGCCCCTGGGCGAGGCAGGGTCCCAGGAGCCCCAGGAGAGGGACGTGTTTCAGTGCAGGCGACCAAGAGCCGGCAGTGGCCTTGGGTGTGACAGCGTGCCTGTCGCCGTCCAGATGCCAGCTGTGCTACAGACCGCAGCAGCTGTCGCTGCCTGATGAGTCCTTCACATGTATTCATTCAGCAAACACGCACCGCAGGTCTTCTGGACAAGCGCACACTCGTAGAGGCCCCGAGTCAGGGCCTGGGGTGACCCCAGGGCAGGGCTGCTCGGCCACCACGAGGTGTCATCAGGAACAAACTGGAAAGCAACAAAGGGCCGGGGATATAGCTCAGCACAGCACAGCGCCTGCCCAGCAAGTGCAAGTTCCTGAGTTCGATTCCTGGTACCAAAAAAAAAAAGAAAGAAAGAAAAGAAAAACAGCCGGGACCAACTGCGCGCCAGCCTGAGCCTCGTCATCACCAAGCACTGGCAGGGCCAGCCTGGGCTTCCCAGTCGGCTCTGGCCCCCAAAGACTTCGGGAATGGCTTCGATTGTCTGCCGGTAACTTTTAATAAACCGCACACAAGCAGCACGCGCGTTTCTTACTCACCGTTGACACCCACTCAGAGGCTCCCAGCTCAGCAGCCTCCCAGGAGGTATCGTGACTGTGACTGTCCTGGCCCTCAGGGACACAGTATCCTAAGTAAGCACCTGGCCCCAAACGTCCTGCATCTAAACAGTGGGTCTGAGCCGGGCGTGGTGGCACAGGACTGCAGCCCCAGCACTTGGGAGGCTGAGGCAGGAGGATCACTTTGAGTTCAAGGCCAGCCTGGGCTACGTAGTGAGAGTTCAAAGCTAACATGAACTACACGATGAGACCCTGTGTCAAACAAACACTGGTGCCATCCCTTACAGCGCCGCGTGGAGCTCTTATATCCTTAAAAGTTTTCATTGGGGAAGCCGCTTAAACCTTTCTGAATGAATCCCAAAGAGTCACTGACAGTGGCGTCATTTCTGGGATTTATTGAGAAACGGGTTTTTTTCTGAATTTCTGCCAAACGTTTTCTTATGTTTAAGGTTTTCTCTAAGTGTTTAGATATCTATTGCTTCGTGTGAGAGAAAAGTTTCCACATCAAAATAAAAAACATTCTTTGACCAAATTTTTTGTTTGTTTGTTTGTTTTTTCTCGGCACCAGGGATCGAACTCACAACCTTGCATCTGCCAGGGCAGGTGCTTAAGCCACTGGGCCAAACTCCCAGGCCTGATTTTTTGAGGCAGGGTCGCACTATGTAGCTCAGGCCAGCCTTGTACTCATGTTGTACCCCAAGATGGCCTTGAACTCACAACACTCCACCTACCCCAGCCTCCCCAGTTTTGGGATTAAAGGCGTGCACCACCACGCCCGGCTGGTTTTGTTTTTTGGACCAGGTCTTGCTATGCCAAGCTCAGGCTGGCCTTGAACTCACCATGTAGCCCAGGCTGGCCTAGAATTCAAAGTGATCTTTCTGTCTCAGCCTCCCAAGTGCTGGGATTACAGATGTGTGCCACCATACCTACCTTAATGTAATTAAAAAGTACCACATTTAATCCCGGCACTCGGGAGGCTGAGGTAGGAGGAGCGTTGTGAGTTCGAGGCCGGTTTGGGCTACAATGTGAGTGCAAGGCCGGCCTGAGCTACATAGTGCGACCCTGCCTCAAAAAACTAGGGCCGGGAGTTTGCCTCAGTGGCTTAAATGCCTGTCTGGCAAGTGTGAGGTTGTGAGCTCGATCCCTGGTGCCACAAAAAATAAAATAAAATAAAAAGTACCACATTAATCTATTACTTTTATTTTTACTATGATTATACATGTGAAATTCAATAAAAGAAAGATTTTACTATACTCTTTATTGGCCATTATTAGCCATATTGTGATAATTACTGAAATTAATGGTGCATGGAGGAGTGGCAAAACACATTATCTGCCAGCCAGGGGCGTAGACGCATGCTTATAAGCCCAGCACTCAGGAGGCTGAGGCACGATGATCACAAGTTTGAGCCCAACCTGGTCAATTTAACAAGAACCTGTCTTGAAATTAAAATACCAGCTGGGGGTGTAGCTCAGTGCTAAGGCCCTAGGTTCAGTTCCCTGTGCTGCAAAAGGAAAAAGAAAAACTTAGCTGTCTGGCATGAAATGCTCACTATTGGCGGTCTCTGGGTGCGGACCGCGCTAGGCGAGACCCACGGTGCGCGAAGGCTCCCCGGAGGGGGCAACATCCGGGTACCGGAGGAGCAGGCACAAGCGGCGGGCGGGGCTTCCGGGGGCGGCTGGAAGCTTGGTGTGTCTAGGGCGGCGGCCGGCCCGCCTGGGGTCCGGGTACCTTGCGAAAACCCGAGGTGGTGACTTTTCCCATCACGAGAGCCGAGGCTGTGCGGGCTGTTCGGTGGCCCGCGGAGAGGGTCGCAGCGTGAGGGACCAGGCTCCTCCGTCCTGCGGTTCCAACAGCCTCTTCCTCGCGGCCCAAGGCGGCTGCTTGATGTCCGCCATCGCGCCTGCATCGTGGCAGCAGGAAGAGAAAGGGGCAAAATAAGCCCCGCCTTACACCCACGGGAGAACACAGGACCCGCGGCCGGCATCCGCGACCCGGGATTCAATGGCGTCACCCCAATCAACTGCAAGAGAGCCTGGGAAATGGAACCTTCATAAATGGCTTTGTGCCCAGCTACAAACGGGATTCTCCTTGTTTTTTTATGTTTTGTTTTTTGGTTTTTGAGACACGGTCTCACTGTGCAGTTCAGGCTGCCCTTGAACTCATGGCAGTCTTCCTGCCTCAGCCTCCCGGGTGATGAGATTATAGGCATGCGCCACCACACTCTGCGGGGGTTCTCTTTCTAAAAACAAAAATGGAAAAAATAAAACGATTTTTTAAAAAGGATAACGGGGGAGGGGCAGCTGTTCTGTCAGACCATGAAAAATAACTTTGGTCTTGATTTTTCCTTTTGCAGTATGAAAAACTGAACCTAGGGCCTTTTAAAATTTTTTTCAGACAAATTCTCGCTAAGCTGATAAATCGCCCAAACTGGGCAACCCTCCTGCCTCGGCCTCCCAGAGTTCCAGGCATGCCCCACCATGCCAGGCAAGAACTTTGCCCTCTACCCAAAAGCAGCGTGGAGAACAGGTGACAAGCAAGCACAGCGCACTCAGACTCGCACTCTGCGCGCATAGGCGGTGGCTTGGTGGCTTTGGGGGCTCCTGGTGGCCACCTCGGTGCCCGTGAGGGTAGGAGGAGAGGACAGACCCGCAGCCCAGGGCCCGGCAAGAGCAGAAGAATAAGCTCGTGCGACAGTGCCAGCTCAGGACTGGACTTTTGACATCCTGGGGCCACCCTGAGGGTGAGGGAACCAGCGGCACCCAGAGCACACAGAGCCCAGAGTCTTCACGCTGAGCCTTGTCCTCAGCCCTTTTTAGTTTTTGAGACGGGGTCTCACTAAGTTGCTCAGGGTGGGCTACAACACGAGATCCTCCTGCCTCAGCCGCCCAAGTGCTGGGCTTCGGGATGTGCACTGCTGCACCTGGCTGTGCGTCTTTTATAAGTGGAACTGAAGAAAACCCACCCTGAGACTTGGAGCGAGCATTACTGTATAACAGCCTGGGCCACCAAGTGAGTTCAAGGCCAGCCGGGGCTCCATAGCAAGACCCTGACTCAAAAAGACGCACACACACACACACACACACACACAAAATGGAGACAAATTGTGGGCGGCTTCTGGGCCCGTCCCCGCCTGCCTTCCGCTTCTGCTGCCTGTTGTCAGATACAGGCCAACACCGGGTGCTGGGCAGCCCTCGTGTGACCACGAGGAAGAGCATGGCTGGTTCCTTGGTGCAGGCGGGGATGAAGGCTGCAAATCACCTTGGTCCTTGAAGACGCTGTGGGGGCTCCCAGTTAGCCAGCCCTGGCACCCTCCTTCCCCGGCACCTGGGCCAGAGCCCGACTTCCTCACTGGGAAGCCGTGCCCCACTCCCAGCCGGGGCTGGCTGTTCGCAGGCATGCGGGGATCAGGGATGTGGGTCCCCGGCTGAGCAGGGTCCAGCTCAGGGACAGTGGGGACACAGACTCTGTCACCTCAACTCCTCCAGGTCGCACTGGAAGTCTCAGCCCCGAGCACCCCTGGGTGGCAGCCGGGCTGGGCTTGCCCGGGGCCCGTCCCACAGGTGGGGACACGGGTGCCCTCCCTGCTGCAGCTCCCACACCCAGATGGGCAGGGGCTCCTTCCCTGCGCAGGGCCACCCTGGGGGCAGTGCACAGCATGGCCACCTTCCCTCCAGCCAGGCCAGCGGGGCCCTTGGGACGCCCCCACAGCCCACAGCCCGACCCAAGATGCCTGTGACCCATGCCCACCCAGGCCTGTTCTCCTCACTGGCAGCCTCACAGCCTAGAATAGCTGCTAGTGCTCCAGCTATCTCATCCACTTCCCAGCTGTTAGAAAGGAATAGGCTGGGCATGGTGGCACATGCCTGGGAGGCTGAGGCAGGAGGATTGCTGAAAGTTCCAAACCAACCTGAACTGCAAAGTAAGCTCAAGGCCAGCCTGAACTGCATAGTGAGACCCTGTCTCAAAAAATAGGACTGGGGATTTAGCTCAGTGGCTTAAGTGCCTGCCTGGCAGGTGCGAGGTTACCAGTTTGATCCCTGGTACAAAAAAATAAAGAAATAAAAATAAATAAAAAAGAGCTGGGATGTAGCTCAGTGCAGATGCCCTGAGTTCAACCCGAGTGCAGGGAAAAGTAATTGCTTGCTCTCCACGGGCCCTGTCTGGCCAGCGAGGCAGGGACAGCGTCTCCACTGAGGGTCAGCTCCTGCCGCACTCCCAGACAGAGGGACAGGGACGGGCGCCCCTGAGGCTGCGGGGGACAGGTGTCACTGCTGCTTACCTATTCCTTTGTTCTGTTTTTTGAGACTGGGTTTCTGTGCAATTCAGGCTGGCCTTCAACTCACTATATAGCCCCGGTTGGCCTCAAATTCAAGTTAATCCTCCTGTCTCAGCCTCCCAGGTGCTGGGATTACAGGTGTGGGCCACGAAGCCTGGCTATGAATATCTGAATGCCTGAGTCTTGTCTGGGCTTTTTTTGGCTGTGCTGGAGCAGGGTCAGGGGCTTGGACACATATGAGGCCCTGGGTTCCAACCTCGGCCCTGGAAATGGATAAAAACAGAAAAGAAAGTCACAAAGGGTAACTTCATGTTTCAAGGAGAAAAATTCTTTACCGGCCCAGTTCTTGGAAGCAGGAAAAATTCTATTTTTTGCCTACTTCATCTCAGGTTTTAAATCTTGAATCTATAAAAGAGGCCTTTCGAGGAAAAGTCAGCGCCTCCTGAGAATCGGCCATGCTGGGGCTGGGAGGAGCCCCCAGGAAGCCAACCACCTAGCCTCTCTGGTAAGCCAGGCAAGCCTCGAGGAAGACGAAGGTCAGATAGCGCCTCCCGCGAGCCTACCTGCACGCGGGCTGAGACTCAAACGCACACACACACCCATCAGCAGCCGGCTGGTTTGGAGGACGGGCTGAGTTGATAGCAACTAAGGCACAAAAAGCAACTAAATGTTGGTATTGCTTGGTTGATTTCGCAGGCCTGGGGCTGGCAGTCTGAGCATCTGTTGGGAGGATGAGAGTATGCAGTGTAGCAAATATGGGGGATTTCCTTCTAGCTTGTTTTTTTTTTTTACGGCACTGGGGATCGAACTCACAACCTCGCACCTGCCAGGGCAGGCGCTTAAGCCCCTGAGCCAAACTCCCGGCCCTGGTTTTCTGAGGCAGGGTCGCACTATGCAGCTCAGGGCCGGCCTTGCACTCGCGTTGTAGCCCACGCCGGCCTCGAACTCACAACGCTCCTCCTACCTCAGCCTCCCGAGTGCTGGGATTAAAGGCGTGCGCCACCACGCCCGGCTCAGTGTTCTTTTTGATTGGTTTTACTCTGTTTTGTTTTGGTTTGATTTTGCTATACCTGATGGAATGGTCAACTATTGTGAAGATAACGAGATGTAATATGGTAGCTACTGTCGTTTTCCTAGTATCCTGCTTTGAAGTTCTGTCCCAATATTGCTGCTTCATTTTGATTGGCTTTGTTTTGTTTTGTTGGATTTTATTATCTTTAGAAAAAATTAAAAAGAGGCCTTTCCCCCTTTGAGCGTAAAGTTTTATTCTGATGTGACTAACAGAGAGCCAAGGTGAAGTAGGCATAGTGGTGGATACCTGTGATCCGAGCACTCAGGGAGGCTGAAGCAGGAGGGTTTTGAATTTGAGCCCAGTCTGATGACTCAGCAAGGGTCTGTCTGAAAATAAAGAATAACAGGGCTGGGGGTATAGCTCAGACCTGCTTGGCATTCGAGGGCATGAGTTTGATCCCTAGTACCAAAAAAGAAAGAAAGAAAGAAAGAACGAACAAAAAGGCTAGGGATATGACTCAGCATGAAGGACCTGTTCAGTCCCAGGACCAAAAACAAACAACAATAAAAAAAAAGATGAACTATGCCTCAGGAGGCTGAGGCAGGAAGTTTGCCATGAGTTCAAGGCCAGCCTGGAATACACAGAGAGACCCTGTCTCAAAAAAACTAAAAAATGAGGCCGGGCATGGTGGTGCATGCCTGTACTTCCAGCATTTGGGAGGCTGAGGCAGGAAGATAGCTGTGGGTTCAAGGGCAGCCTGAACTGCATAGTGAAACCCTGTCTCAAAAAGACCAAAAAAAAAAAAAAAAAAAAAAGAACTTTCTGACTGGAGGAGCAAGGTGGTGCAGGCCTGTAACCCCAGCACACAGAGAAATTGAGATAGGAGGATCACAAATTGGAGCCCAACCTGGGCAATTTGCCAAAACCTTGTCTCAAA
This sequence comes from Dasyprocta punctata, assembly GCA_004363535.1. NCBI lineage: Eukaryota > Metazoa > Chordata > Mammalia > Rodentia > Dasyproctidae > Dasyprocta > Dasyprocta punctata. Next base: position 2,914 of record RJWM01042247.1, on the reverse strand, counting down.
ATCAAAAATTAGCCTGGCATGGTGGTGCCCGCCTAGCAACTCAACACACAGGAGGCTGAGACAAGAGGATTCTTATGACTCTGAGCCCGTCCTAGGCTATGAGTGAGTTCATGGCCAGCCTGAACTGCATGGCAAGACCCTGTCTCAAAAAAAAAAAAAAAAAAAAAATAGAATCCACCACGTTGGGTCAGGGAGGTTTGAACCAGAAGACAACTAGCCCGCCTTCCTGGTGGGTGTGAGTGACTGGTGCAGACTCCAGGAAGAGAAAGATCGGTGCCTCCTGTAGGCCTACCGGCATGCAGGCTAAGAATCAAGTACAGCCCCGCCTCCGTAAACAACCTGCTGGTTCCGAGGACCGGCTAAGCTGATAGCAACTAAGGTACATGAAGCAACTAAATGCTTGTGTTGTTTGGTTGATTTTGCAGGCCTGGGGCTAGCAGTCTGAGCATCTCTTGGGAAGATGACAGTATGCAATGTAGCAAATATGGGGGATTCCCTTCTGTCTTGTCTTTGAGGCCCAATATTGTTCTCACTGTTTTGCTTTATTCTGATTAATTTTTTTTTTTGGTTTATTTCATATTCTGTTTTTATTGGTTTTATTCTGTTTTGTTTTCAGTTTGATTTTACTATACCTGATGGAATGGTCAACTATTGTGAAGATAACAAGATGTACTACAATAGCTATTGTTTTCCTAGTATCTTGCTTTGAAGTTCCATACCAGTTCTACTTTTTGTTTGTTTGTTTGTTTGTTTGTTTTGCAGCACCCAGGATCAAACTCACAACCTCACACCTGCCAGACAGGCACGTAAGCCACTGAGCAAAACTCTCAGCCACAGTTTTTTGAGGCAGGGTCGCACTGTGTAGCTCAGGCCGGCCTTGCACTTGAGTTGTAGCCCAAACTGGCCTCGAACTCACAACGCTCCGCCTACCTCAGCCTCCCGAGTGCTGGGATTAAAGGTGTGCGCCACCACGCCCAGCTCTTTACTATTTTGTTCTGATTGACTTTGTTCTGTTATGTTTTGTTGGATTTTACTATCTTTAAAATTAAATTTTAAAAATTTTACACACACACACACACACACACACACACACGCACACACACATACACAAAAATAAAGCACCAAAAATGCTGGGGATGTAGTTCATTGTTAAGGGTCCTACATTCAATCTCCAGGAGCACACAAAAATCCACACATACAAAAAACTCAAAATCCACGCATACACACACAAATGCCCAAACGCTGGCTCAGAAGGAGTCACAATTCCAGGCGTTGGGCCTGGGCCAGGCGGAACATTTCAGGTGCCTGGGTCACAATGAATGAGAAAGATTTGCTGTGGGCTGTATATAAAATAGATCATATAGTCACTGTGTATCAGGAACAAAAGTCTTCTTTTTCTTTTCTTTTTCTTTTCTTTTTCATTTCTTTCTTTCTTTCTTTTTTTTTTGAGACAAGGTCTTACTATGTAGTGCAGGCTGGCCTTAAACTTGAGGTGATCCTCCTGCCTCAGCCTTCTGAGTGGTAGTATTACAGGCATGCACCACCATGCTCAGCAAGACCATACTCTTAAGCAAAATAAATCAGACACACGTTTAAATACATTGTTTCTCTGGTGTGAAAAACAAAGTGTAAATAAGGGCTCAAACGTGTAGTAGATATTGAGAAATTGGAAGAAAAGTTCAAATGGGAAAGGGAATAAACGGGGAGGGGAGGGAGAAAGGAAGAAAGGGAAAAGGAAAGAAAGGTAAAGAGAAGGAAAAATGAGAAGAAAGCTTTTGCAAATAAGGAGGGGGAAGCCGGGCATGGTGGCGCACGCCTTTAATCCCAGCACTCGGAGGCTGAGGTAGGGGGAGCATTGTGAGTTCGAGGCTAGCTTGGGCTATAACGTGAGTGCAAGGCCGGCCTGAGCTACATAGTGCGACCCTGCTTAAAAAAAAAAAAAAAAAAAAAAAAAAAAACCAGGGCCGGGAGTTTGGCTCAGTGGCTTAAGCGCCTACCCTGGCAGGTGCGAGGTCGTGAGTTCAATCCCTGGTGCTGCAAAAAAAGAAAAAGAAAAAAAAAGGAGGGGGAGGGGTTGAAGGGAGTGGAGGAGAATCGGAGAAAAAGAAGCAAGATATATTGTGCACAGTTACAAATTCCCTATGATGAATGTGATGGTTATGTATACCTAAAATATACCAATAATTGTTTTTTTGTTTTGTTTTGTTTTGTGGCACCAGGGATTTAACCCACAACCTGGCGCCTGGCAGACAGGCTCTTAAGTCACTAAGCCAAACTCCCAGCCCTGGTTTTTTGAGGCCGGGTCATACTTTGTAGCTCAGGCTGATCTTGCACTTGCGTTGTAGCCCAAGCTGGCCTCGAACTCACAACGCTCCTCCTACCTCAGCCTCACGAGTTATACCAATAAAATTTTAAACTGCAGGAAAAGTAGCTCTAAGCTTCACATTTTGATCTGTGGTTCACTTTCATTTTAGTATAATGTTTGAGATTTAGCCGATTTTTTGTTTTGTCTTGTTTTATTTATTTATTTTGCTTTTTGAGACAGGGCCTTGCTATGTAGCCCACGCTGGCCTCAGACTTGAAGCAATCCTCCTGCCTCAGCTTCCAGAATGTTGGGGTCAGAGGTGAGGGCCACCACACCCAGCTCCCCTACTTTTATTTATTTTCGTAGGCCCGAATATTGAACCAAGACCTTCACAACGAGCTACATCCCCAGCCCTTTTTTAGACAGGATCTGGCTGAGATGCCCGAGAGCTTCGACTTGTGTTCAATCCTCTGGCCTCAGCCTCTTCTGGGCTGATGGGCACGAGTGGCTTCTGTCAGCCTGCACTACACCCGTCCCTTCCAAGCCTTGCTGCACAGTGAACCCCAAATTTAGGCAACATGAGTCCTCCAGCTTTATTATTCTTTCCCA
>RJWM01042246.1:0-14467 GCA_004363535.1 Dasyprocta punctata | reverse complement strand
CAAAGTAAGGGCTTTCTAGAAAACTTTAGATCCATTCCTTCGGTGACTAATCTTTTCAAGAGTGTTGAACATTCATTGGAAAATCTGCCTCATTGAAAACTGATTTATTCCATATGAAAGAGCTTGCAATCCAGGCTTGCCAAATGAGCCTAGACCAAACCACACCTTTGGAGAAGATCAGATATGGAACCAGATTATCAATACTAGTTCCAAACTTGAAAGTCACCTTGAGGGTTGAGAATACATCAGGTCCTGTCATGAGTAACTGTCAGAATGCCTGGGACCTTTGACTAAAGGATCAGCACAGGATGCAGCAGTGGAGCCTGTCACATACACAGCATGTGGTCTCTCTCTGAGACATATGTCTGGAGTGGCCAGTTCTGAAGAAGCATGCTTGATCTAAGAAAGGACAAATACATCCCTAAAGATAGCAAGTGATAGGGCTAGGTTCACCAGGATGATTTTTCTCTTCTTCATCTTATGGTGCAGTTTTCCTTTAGCCTGCAATCCAGCATGTGTAAGTAAATTTTGTATCATTCCTGCTTGAAGGAATAGGGGGGAAAGGTGAAGGCAAAAATAATATTCCTCTCTTCAGTTGTAGCTATAGATGGAAACCACCTGCCTTGCCCCAGCCCTGCTGCCTTTTTCCTGGAGGCTGGGAAGGGAGGGAAATCCATGCTCTAGTGCTATTGGGACTCTCTGATGCAGAAGACAGATTATCCAAATATATATTTAAAGAAGGAAAAGCACAGAGAACCTCTCATTTTACTAATCCACACACCCTATCATTTCTTGCCAATTCCCTCAGGGGGTGGGGAGGGCTGGAAGCCAGAGAGGTCTCATCACACTTCTCAACAAAGATTTAATAGCAGGGTGCTATGGGAAGGCTGAGATTACGGAGACTTTATTATGCTTACAAAACTGAGTAAGAGCTAGCATTGTAAATCATCAAAACTAAGCTACACTTAACAGGATAAATGTGTAAAGTGCATTTGGTAATACAGTACGCTTGTTGTTCAGAGTCATTTTTCTCTTTTCTCTTGCTAATTTGCAAACTTGAATTGTCTGTTAAGTGTTCTTCCACATCATTAATGTGAATTGCTTGGGCATAAATGCAGAAAAAAAAACTAAATGGTATTGTATTATATCTTAACCCACTGCCCGCTTTACTATTGGTTGTTGAGTCAGTAGAAATCTGGGTGGCAGGAAGCCTGCTGTAGTTTTGGGGCACATGTTTACAGGTCAGATTTATATGGTCCTAACCAGAAGTTTGGCTTCTTTACAAATATTTCTGTATGGGTTCACATTTTTGGAGTAGAATGAACTAAATCGATGAGTGTATGCTGTACATCAGTGTAAAGTAGCGTGTTCACTTAATATCATTTTGAAAGTTAAGAGACGTTCTGAAAATGTCACACAATTTTTGTGAACTGAGAACTTTTAGACATCTGGAATATGATTATTATTATTTGGGAGGGTCAAGACTTTTTCGTTATATGCTTGTGGTAAATTAAAGATGTGTTGGTCCTACTGGCCAGATGGACTGATAGCTAGTTCTGTCAGCAGTGGAAATAGAGGAGATGCGTGTTTTACAGAGGGAAGCGTGGTTTTCATAGAAGCCCACTGAAACTGCTTTTGGAGCATTTTAAAAACTTCACGAAACTTTGTTTTGATATTTGCCTTATAAAACATAACTTCACAAAAATTGCATAAAATAAATATGATATTTAAAATTTTTAGTTTCTATGAGGCCTAAGGCATTACATGTTTTAGCTACGTATTTCTACATTGATTCATTGTTCTTACTTTGTTGTTAATCATTAATATGTTAAATACCCATCTTTATATGAAATAGGAGGTTCTATAAGTTTCATTTTACTGCTTCCCTTCATTTTGATGAATTGCTTTTGTTCTCCCCAAGACATTTCTGCTTTTTAGCCTACTTCATTTTCTTTATCTCTCTAAAACCTCAAAATATATTTTCATAGCTTTTGTAGATTCTTCACTTTAATGACTGTTAGAACCGAAAAAGATGCCTCGCAAACTAGCAAAGAAAGAACATATGTAATTTATTTGTCCATGAGATTTATTATTGGTGGTGGATATAAGCCCATATTTTAAATTTTCATGATTGTATTCATTTTGTTTGGCCAATTTTTGGCCAGCTTTGCTTCAATTTTTCTTTTTCCCTCTTTCATATGATGACTGAGAGAAAGCTTTTTATTATGAATGGGCCAGGTTGCCATTTTATTACAGATTTCTTGTGCTCGATTATCAATATATTACAGTTTTCTTGCAAAAAACTCTTAAAGTCAGTTGTCAAACTTTGAGGACTGCATGTGAATGAAACAAAACTGAACAAAATGATTCATGAGTCTGTTTCAGTGGACATGGTAAACTCCTTCCCAGTGAGGTACACAGAGTTGGAAAAAATAGGTCATTGGCTAACCGAGATGCAGCTTATTCAAGCTCAGATGGCCATTTATGATTGGTGTCATTTCTGATTGGTTGAGAAATATTCTGAATATCCTCTCTACCCTGTATTTCAGAGGCTACTGTTCTTGTCTGCCGCTTACTTCATGATGTGAAAAGTGGCTCACCACATGTGCTGCCACTCCCAGTCTTGGAGAAAGTGGTAGGGCTGAGTGTGTCATTTTCTTCCTTTCTCAGGGCTATGACTAAATTCCCCTCTGCATTTCCAAAGAGAGAGGAATCACCCAAAACTGGTTTTAACTTTTGGGTTGTCTGCCGAGTGAGCTCCTTTTTCCAGCTTTGGAGAAAGGGGCAGGTCAACTTTTCAGTCCTTTATAAAGTTACAAAGCTTTATGATTTCCACATTGACTTTACTATAGCAGAATTTGAAACTATTAGTGCCTTGCCTGCCACTCTCTTTTTGATATATTTGTCTGTGAAAATCTCTACCAAAACATGGATATAAAGGTTATTTTTAGGTCCATTATTTTCTCAAAGCTCTTTGAATGCTTCTGGGTAATATTAGTTGGGATTTGTGAGAGGAGTGTGCTAATGAATTACATTTTTCCACTATAGGTGATGAACTGTTACATTTTTTAGTTTATTGTAATTAAATGGTGTAAATGTTGAAAGGGTAACTCAAAGAAGTATTTCTTTATATTTTTGGTGTCCATTTTTTATGAAGTATTTTTACGCTTAACCTGCCTCAATAACTTGTGATTCACAGGGCAGCTGCGGGGTATGAATGGGAAGTTCCTGAAGGAAGAAATCTGAAATAGAAAAAAAATGGATACATGCACTTGATTTTTTTAACAAGGAAAATCTAACTGGAGAATATCACTTACTAGTTACAACTATACTCAGAAAGCGCATGTCCTTTGATTTGAATTTTGTTTTTAAAAAAATTGTGTTTTAAAGAGGACACAATTCAAGAAGAAAATTAACCTTAATACCTGTATATAAGAAAATATTACCTTTGAATGTCTGCATACCACAGTGGTTTTGGATAAAAGATTTTGCCTTACTTGTATAATTGACCATGAATAGCTATGATCTGATTGTGTGGTTTCAGGATTCATTTGCCAAAAATTGTAAATAAAATGTCAAGAACACAAGCCATGGGAGAATTTCTTCAAGAATTTCTGCCGTGCCCTTGATGGTCACTGATGGTAATTAAAGCTGTCAGTTTGTCCCCGTGGAGAAGAGTAAAAATTACACCCGAAGAGCTGTATTTGGGACGTGGAAACAGTGGGGTCTCATTTGCGGAGGAGATGAATTTAGCGACCCCCCATTTCCTAGGCGCACCGCAGTCATTCCAGCCACTGAGTGAGTAGGGCGGTATTGAGCTATTTGGTTACAGTTGTGCCCCTGAAGGTTCTTCCAGAGTCAGCCTGTTCTCAGATGTAAAATGCTACATGATAAAACTTAAGGTGCTGAATTTTTACATTTTTGCCTCAGTGCACTTTAAAACATTACACTTCTTAAAATGCTTGTGACCCATGTCTACCTCCTTTTTGAGGCAGAGGGTTGCTTAAGAAGCTATGAAAAGTAGACTTTTTCCACACCCTTCTCTTTGTGCTAAGCTCATGGCTGGGGATCTTGTCTTTAGGGAATGGCAGCAGTGTCACGGAGATCTGTGACCTCTTAATAGGTCTTGCGAGGGGAAGGCAGGAATCTTTCTACACTGTGCCTCAGGGCTTCATTTCTTTAAACTTCAAGGAATTGGACTGGAACTCCTCACTCCTCCTTTCTTTTTGCTTTACCTTCAGGGGAAATTGATCGATTAGAGGTGATTATTCCACAAACTCTGAACCCTTTCCCCCTCTTTGTTCCAACTGGAGCTTCTCAAAGTTTAAAGGGATTGTGTCTCCTGGGTGAATGGTAGGATGAATTTAAGTAGATTATTGGGTAGAAGTCTTTGAACACACATTAAAAGTGCTAAAAAATATATTTGGAACAGAAGGGAATATTTGAAAGCAAAAGGGTAAAGAAACATTTGTTTCAATATGATTATAATGTAATTATGTGGGATATTTTTGAACAAATGATTAGCTGTGAGGATGCAGAATCACAGGAGTACTTCAAACCAAGAAAAGAATAGGTCCAGTGCAACAAATGGGCAAATGTGCAAAATCAGGATGATGAATAAGACTTTGATAGAACCAAAGTCAATCATAAATGACTGAGTTTCCATCTGTCCTCTATTAAGCACAGACCAATTCTATTAATCAATGACTTTCTATTGTTTCTTCTTCTTTTTGAACTTCTTTGTTTAACCACAAAATGACATCTCTGAGTTTTTGCACGTGTGCTATATTTGCCTTGTAGTGGCTGTAGATCATATTTGAATTATATTCATTATCAGATCTATTTTTCCTTAAAAAAAAAATCTAATTCTTAGGCTACCTCCCCACAGAGCAGTATTAGCTCCCCCTGGTGACTAACTAAAAATGTGGAAAGGATGATGGGGTGATGAACTTCATGACTTTGATCCTCACATGCCTAATTAATGGTAGAATGCGAACGCGGTAGAAAGCTTCAAGTACAAATTTCACTTTGTCTTAAGCAACGTCCATTTTCGCATCGGTTTTTTTACACAGCAGCTTGTTTGGAGTTGTGCCCATTTTGAAGACCCAAAGCTCTTGGTTTTCTGATGTGAGAAAGATTGAAACAGAGCGCAGATATGCAGGTCTCTGGAGGACTAGGAACTGGTTTCAGAAGCAGAAAATAAAAGTAAGAGCAGCTACTAACTTGCCTATGTATTATTCTTGCAAAATAGTCTTTCTAAAGAAAATGTTGTCATTGTTAAAATTATTTAAAAGAAATATACTTTTAGAAAAAGCACTATTCAAGCACTAAGATTTTTATTTCTGGTTGTATCAAAACATTTTTCATTTAATTTATGAATTATTTAAAATGTACACTTTTATTACTCAGATTGCTTTTAAAGTTAAATTTTTATAGTCTAATTTGTAAAAATGTTCCCTATCATAATTACATTATCAGGCTGACAAACTCTTGGGAATACTTTCATAATCTTTTAAAAAAGGAATCTGTTAAATCTACAACAGCTTATTGTTTTTACACTTAACGCTATTTTCTATGCAGAGTATTTGCTTTTAAATCAGCATTTTATACTGGTTATCAAAAAGCTATGTATTGTGGCTATAGAGGCTGGTTTAATATCTTACATGAAATATTCTATATCATCATGTCTTCAAGGAGAAAGTTTTAAAATTTTATTTAAGGGTGAAGATTTGAACTTTTTTCTCTTCTTTTTCTTCTGAATATTTTCCTCTACAATTTTACACTCCGCCCACCATCTTACTGCTTTTCTTTCTTTCCCAAGGCTTTATTTTCAGCGCTATCCTATTGATTTGCTCTTTCCTTTTGGTTTTTCATTGAAGCATCTCTTGTATTGGGAGAAAGATGACAGTCTTCTAAACTCATTCATGTCTTAGCATCACTTCTTCATCTTCTAAAAACCAAAATGGAGCCTCTTCCAGAATTGATGTTGTTTTGCCACTTGGTCCAAAGTGGTGGTTATTAAGCATGACAGAAGAACAGAGCTCCTCACTTCTCTCCAGCCTCCTTCCATTACTCTTAATGTCTTTCCTCAAGCAAACTGTTCGCCTTTGCAGTTCATTTGTCCCATTGCCTACCAAAACAGCAAAAAACCACTCTCTGCCTTCATTGTCATTAGTGGTCACTCTCAGCTGCACCTTAAGTTGTTACCTAACAGCTAACTAGTGGTTGCTTTCTTCTTGTGGCCATCAGTTTAAAACCAACAAATGCACATTAATATGAATGTTCTTACATGGATTAGGCACTAAAGAATAGCTTAGTACCATGTGAAGTGTATGACACTGTTTCTGCTGCACCAGGAAGACTCTCCACAACCAGTGAAAGTCACCTCCCAAGAGCAGATTTCCCCATACCCCACTATGCATTCATCAGAGACCTAGTCCCATAAATATGTGTCAAGATCCTATTATTTGCCTAATGCTTTAGTTTGAATCTTGAATGTCTCCCAAAGGCTCGTGTGTTGAAGACTTTTTCTCCAAAGTGGTGCTGTTGCGAAGTGGGAAAGCTTTGAGAGATGAGGTCTAGTGGGAGGTCTTTAGGTCATTGAAGGTGTGACCTTAAAGGGGATTATGAAACCCAGACCCCTTCTCACTCTCTCTTGGTTCCTGGCCATGAAGTGAGAAGTTTCATCTATCATATGCTTTCTACTATTACCATTTGGCGTCAACCTCCACCCCAAACCCACTGAGGCAGGAGGTTAGGGTGTGGCCAGCTGACTGGGTGAGTGGTCAACTGACTTGTCAGTCACCAAAATCTGGGACACATGTGCCCAAGCTCTGCACTTGAGACCAATCAGCAAATGGTATCTTCAGTTGTTTTAGTGTGAGATCAAGCAGGTGTTTAATAGGATGGCCTTGATCTGATGTCAGCCTGACAAGTGTGAGAGAAAAAGATGGCAGCTGTTAACCTTGTGGCTACTGTGCTCTCTGTCTTTCAGTGACCTGGTCTTACTTTGTGGAGCTTACTTCTTTTCTCCATTTAATTGGCCCACACTCATTCTGCAGTGTGTATTTTTTTCCTACCTTTAATAAATGTAAAACCTCACTACCTTTTGCATGTTTATTTTCCAATTCTTTGTTCAGGACAACAAGAACCTGGACAGACTCTCTAAAAGGAGTCTACAGCATCCCAGAACCCCAGTGAATACCCCAGAGTATAAAAAAATGGATCCATCTGATTCTGGAACCTTGAAGGTCATGAACCAAATAAATATAAGTCGCTTATGGCTAGCATTTTGATATGTTAATGAAAAGCTAAAGAACACATCCAATATGTTCTGAGAATATGGCACCCAGGGCTCAGCATTTTCTGGGATAAAATTGTTGGGAGTGGGTCACTGAGCTTCAGTGGCTTCTTGGAGTTCCTGGTGCCTTTAGTGATGAGCAAGAGTGAGCTGGGTGAAGATGGGGAGGTGTATCAGGCTGATAGAAGAGAAAGAGGGTAAGAAACAGCATAGAGTCATCAGGGCAACTCCCAGCTAGAGGAAGACACGTAAGACAAGAAATCTGTGAGAGAACAGGCATGTGTTAGTTCTCTGTTGCTGTGTAATGATGATGGCACACCTTTTTGATTTAAACTCTTTACACTCATGCTAGTGAGATAAGAGGGGGCCAAAACTAGTGCAGTGACTGTAGGTCTGGAGAGGCGAACCAAACAGCCATTTTAGGAGGTAAAATCTTCCAAGCATAGTGTTCGATTCATTTTGAGGCATGCAACACAATGAACTGATGATCTAGGACCAATCCCAGGTTTTTGATTTCTCAGATCAGTAGGTTGACAGCTGCCAGGATTGAGAAAGAAGCAGACTTGCAAATCAGGATGGTGGCTTCTTTTTCCTGTATATTAAATTTGAGATAGTTTTCTGGCTAGCATTATTTAAAGAAGGAGTTGTATCTTTAGGTCAGGACCCAAGGTAGAGTTCAGTCCATTTGGGAGATGATTACGTCATCTTTTCTTGAGTAGTGGTTAAGTTTTCCCTTTGTGAATTCTCTGAGCTTTTTTCCTACTTGATCCCCATTTTTGTAACCTGATTCTGATCCAGCTTTTTTTTTTTTTAATGAAAAATTGTCCCTGGCCATATTGGTTATGACTTAAAGTTTAGTTCCTAGATGTGAGGTCTTTTGTAGTTAGGGTTGTTACAGCAAGAAGAAATGACGCTCTTCTAGTCCTTTCTGTAAAAGCAAGATATATGAAGCATTAAGTCTGGCTAGTGTTCTTGTCTTTCATGGTGGGAAATTTTGACATTTAAGGTTTAATGCTTCATTGAAACCCAGCAAATGGATGCTAAGAAGGGTGCTTTACTCTCTTAGGATTAGAACAGTGAAATTTTTTTGTCCTGGAAAAAATACACTACTGTCCATCTCTATGGGAAATCTTATTATAAAGGAAGTATTAGTTATGTTCACCTGCTGCCACTCCCTCCCACCCCCAAGAAATTACCAGGCAGATTTAATTTTACTGTTCATTGCTTGGAATCTGTGACCATCTTGTGAATCTTAACAGGCTGCTTTTATGGCTGATTTTCAGACTTGCCTTTTCCCATCATCTCCCTTAGTATTATTTTCATTAAAAATTCCATTAGCTTAAAAAAATCAATGTAATCATTCAGTAGTAATTAATTCTTACCAATCTTCTGAAGGAGAAATGAATTAACAAAACTTCAGAGTGTTAAAATGGGTAAAAAGTATTGTGTGGTTAATGGGACTAGGAAAGATGTGAGTATAATGGATCAAGGGGTAGCCTCTGGCAACTGGCCGACTGCAAGGCAAATCTTAGTTATGGCTGGGTGGGCCTAGGGAGATGACTTTAATGTTCAATCTAAAATTTCCTTATCTGTGAATTAGGAACAATATGGACAAGGTGGTAGGTAAAATTACCTATCTCACTGATTAAATGAGATAATATATGTAGAATCCTAGTAAGGTGTTTGGCACTTAGTGAAGGTGCTTGATAAACATTATGTTTTACTATTAGTATTATTGGTATTAAAGATGATTCATTTCAGGTCACCCACATGAATTTCAGACCAGAATGTCTTACCAAATCCTGAGACCTTTTGAAAGAGTTATTATGAGTTAACCTTTGGTATTCTTTCATAATGTTCTTCCCTTTTATAATTAAAAAAGTAATAGTGTGAGATTGATGCTGAGGTGTGGGGGAAATGGAGTAAGTGAGAATTTGTTATGTGCGTTCATCACTTTTTAGGAAGACTTTGTTACTTAAATTTATGAAGGACAGAGAATATCATGTTTTGGGGATAAAGAAGATACCTGATTTCTATATAACATTCTATTCTGTATAAAATATTAAAGTTAAAGTCCTGATGTCAGTTTTTAGCAGGAACTCTGGTCTGTGAAGTATAAAAAGGTCATGGTGCAGTGGATATCCTTGAAAAGTTTTATACTTGTAGTTAGTGGCACCGAATTTTCCTATGCAAATTTTAGAATGGCTTTAAAAGATTTCTGTCTAATTTTGTGAATTACCTCAACAAATTAGAGCATATTAATTTTAGCTTAGTGCAGTTTAAAATATTCATACCTCACTTTTAGTAGGCAGGCATAAGTATCATGGGATTAGTCTACCTGTAATGGAGGCTCAAGTGATCAATGGTTTTGAAAATTGTCTCATCTATGTGAATTCATTTAAATACTGGAGGTTTGTACTTCTGTTTTCTGGGAGCATAGGCCCTAAAGAGATGCATTTGTATAATAAATGATCATAAAGACCATGGACTAGCTTTGCAGTGCATGAGATATACCAAAGCAACATATTTCATGTGAATGGTGTTAGGTGTTTTACTGTATTCACATCTGCTGAGCAGTGCTAGGGCGCAAAAGAAATATGAGTCTTGAATCCCGTTGCTAAGGATCTTACTGTACACTTGAGGAAAGGAACATATGCACTGAAAATGTAATATCGAATGAGGCCCCATGTCATTAAATGTCAGGACTGTTACTATGGGTGGTAATTGCTATGACTATTCGAAGAAGGGGGAGGGGTGGGGTATGCAGGAGAGACCTGTGGAAGAACTGGAGGTTGCCCCTGCCCAGGGGGATCCTTAGGAAGTGAAGAGGAGGGAGTAAGTATGGGGGAAGGGGACAAGGTGGAGCGTTCCACACGGGAAGGCACTAATGCATAAAAGGCCTGTGACTTGAAATTCTGATATCTCATACAACAAGCTGATAATCCAAGCATTCCCTCACAGCAGGTTGTACACTATGAGAACTCAAGAGTTCAGGGAGGGTGCAGTGCAGGTCAAAAGTGCTGCAGGTGTGCACAGAGCAAAGTGAACTGTACAGTCAGTTACTAACCAGAATATTTAAAAATATCCACTTTGCATTAGGTTGCCTAGTGAGCAGTGTGAAAAGAATCAAGTAGGGTAGAGTTTTTGAGCAACCACTGAGAAGTGAGTTAGGTGGTGGCAGCAGTTTAGAATACATGGAAACTAAAAGTACTTCTCTAGGATAATCTCACTAGCATGAACTCCTTCATGAAGATTCTCGGTTCATCAGAACTATGTTGAGCCTATGTCCAAGAGGCTACAATTGATAGTAGTATCTTTTTCCATAATGCTTCAGTTAAAATGTCATGAAGTGTCTTAAGACTTAATCTTTATTTAAGTTTTATTCTTATTTTGTTATGTGCCTTTGGTGCTTATCAAATATAAATTTTCTCCAGTGAAGAAAGAGATTACTACTAGCACAGATATTAATACTTTAATGAAAAGTCTTATTGCTTCTTAAAATTTATAGTTTCATGGTGATTAATAATTATTCATTAATTAATCCTCTGTGTGTGTGTGTGTGTGTGTGTGTAAGAGGTAGATCAATCTTATCCCCATTATAGAATGAGAAGATTGAGAAATCAAAAGCTAGTGAATTTCCTCAACAACCTATTCCTGTATTGACTTGGCAAAAATAAGTAGAGTTACTCCTAAGCAGTTTTTTAAGTTAACCAAATGTCTTTGACATGAATGATTGATCACCTAAGGTATCTTTTCCTACCTACCCCTGAGTTAAAATCTATTCATACAAAGTGGGTTTCTCAGCCAAAAATGGTATAGTTGAACTATATGCTTAAATAATTATATATAACAGAAAATCCAAAACAACAGTTTAAATGAGAAAGAAGTTTGTTTATATAAATGTAAGTAAGAAATCGAGATAAATAATCCAGAGTAGGTTTTGGGACTCTATGGTTTTGCAATGTCTAGGAATTTTTTCCTGGTGCTTTGTTCTCTACAACACCCTTGTGACAGGCGTTATCGGGTCAGCAAAGGTAGCTGCCACAGCTTGTGTCACCCTATCTGTTTGGAGTTAGGAACAGGGAGAAGGTAGAAGGGTTAACAGTGTCTTTTCCCTGACCTATTACCGTTTTCACAATCTTTCCATGAATTCCATTAACTTGTCCTCTTTACATCTTCTTGGAAGGGAAGAATGGATTTTGAGAAGGAAAGTGTCAGTCTTGGTACACACAACTGGTATATTTGAGTATATTTTATTATTTTATAATATTTTGTGTTACTAGTGATATTTTTCTCTTCTAGTTTCATGTATAATTTAGAGTGCTCACTAAAACATAAGAGCTTTTAAACTCCCAGTCTGGACAGACTTTTTCTCTGGTTGATAACTTATATTCTTTAATTATTTAGCAAATAGCACATCAGATTTTTCCAATGGAGAAGCTGTTTTAAATCTAAGGCTGAGCTGCAGTCTAGGACTCTGTGGTTTGTCCACCTTGACTCTTTGCTTTGAATGCCTCTGTACTTATTTCTAGAGAGAAAAATAAGAAGACATCTTTACTAGAGCAGAAATGCTTAATATGACCAAGTCAGGCATGTCATGTATATATGACCCCAGGGAATGTTTTCTGAACCATGGCACAGCACATGGAACTTCTGTGTACCCAACCAACCTCAACACTTTCTTATTTATCCCCAGAAACTATATTTTCCATGAAAGCATCATAAAAAATGCTCCATTCGATATGCATCCTGGGACACGGAGGTCAATTAAGTGAAAGACTTGTCACTCATCTGCTTTTTTGGATGTGATGTATCACGTAGGTGCTCTCGCCCCGCCCCCGCCAGCTGGAGACTTGGACCTGCTGAGGGATGTGACATGTGTCCAGGCTGCTGTGTCACGTGTTTGCTTTTCAGGGCTGGGTGTATCACAGTCCCTGGAATGCTGCCATACACCCTGTTCTCTCACCTCACTTCTCCTGGCTTCTGTACATGGTGTGAAAAGAGTCACACTGGATCTTTTATAAAAATGGAGGGGTGGCAGAAGAAAGAAGTTTTCCTTTTGGCAAATAGCACAGTAGTAGAAGAACAGAAAGTTAGAATGGAATGCTAAAGAATCAAAGGTAAGAGGTAAAAAGAGTTCATATAGCTTCCTTTTTTGTAGGAAAGAAAACGGAGACTCACTGTGTGTCACCGTCACTTAACAATTTACTGATTTTATCAGGACTTGAACATTGAACTTCTGACTCCAAGTCCACTGTTGGGTTTGCTACAATTGTTTAATTAGCTGTGATGATCAATGAATCCCACCCTAAACCATTGCCTGAAAGCATATTCCAGATGGAGTAACTGCTTGAGATAGATTTTTTCTTCTTCAGGTGTGCGCATGTTTCCTCCAGAAATTACACAAAATATTAATCTGTAAGTGGTTGGACTCTATAAACCACTTTCCTCCTCCCATCTAATTTGAGTATTTCCCAGGCACCAGCTACTGCATCATGGGGACATGCTCAGAGCAAAGTTTGCTAATGCCTCCTTGTTGCAGCGGGGGTTGTGCCAGCAACATGGGGGCTATGTAATTTCCCTCAGGGGTACAGGCTTTGACAGTTCAGGTTGCCATCTGAGCATGACGCTGAGTGTCGTGTGCTTCTCGGTGCAGTCTCCAGTATTATCAGGGAGAGTCCTCTGCAAGGCTGATGTTCACAGAAGCAAAAATGGTTGGCCACCTGCTAAGTCTCTTCAATGATAGCTAATTTTTGTGTCTTGAGAGGAAGGTAGAAAGGGTTGGAAGATCCTTCTCAGTTTCTTTTGGGGCTCCTGTAGTCCTTCTAGGTAGTCTCTACAGGTCTGTAAGTCTGGTCCCGGTCAGTTTTCTTGCTTTACTGGAGATTTTTAGATTTCTCTAACTCTTTATGAGACCCTTTCCAGATTTTAATAAACCTCTAATGTGTCCCTAGTGTACATCCCAAAATGGAAGAAAAAATAAGTTCCAGCTACCAATAACCCATGTATGCTAATTGGAAAAGTTATGGATGCCCTCAAAATAAAAGAGAGTTTATAGATTCTCTTTATAGTATAGCTGTTACATTGTTAGGGAATTAAAATGTATGTCATAGACGACTATCATCCACCTTTATGTTTGCAATGCTCAAGAGAAACAAATGTTTCTTCTCATGTTCCGTGTTTGCAAATTAGTAGTTTACACATCTTTGAGGGTGGAAGAGTATTTATTTGAAGAATCAAAGAAGAGAAGGGAGGAGCAGAGTTTTCCATACAAGCATATGCTTTTTTCTTTATATCTTCACTGAAATTGAAATTGAATATTTGTAAATGTTTTGAAAAACCTTTAGTATTTTGTAATAACTTGCCAAGTTTGAAGTGATTTCTTTTTAAAATTTTCTTTAATGAGACTTTCTGATATTCCTAATCAACCAAAACTTGTATTTTTAAACAGTAAGAGATGTGAAGAGATAAAAAGAAATGAAGTTTTTCTCATATTTATTCACTGATAGAACAAAACACTTATTTTTAAGATTCTTGTATTTCCATCATGTGTGTGCGCACACACACACGTGTGTGTGTGTGTGATGGTCTATCATCATATTGATACAGTAAAGTAGGCCCTTCATATCTGTGGTTCTATATCTGTGGATTCAACCAACTGTGGAAGAAAAATATTCAGAAAAAAGAATGCCTATAGAACATGTACAGATGTTTTTCTTTTCATTCTCTAAGCGATATGGTATGATAACTATTTGCATAGCATTTATATTGTATTGGGTATTGTAAGTAGTCTGAAGATGACTTGAAGTATATGGGAGGATGTGTGTATGCCATGTGCAAATAAATAGTGCAGTATCTTATTTTAGGGACTTTAGTACCTATGGTTTTGGTATTCCTGGGGGATGTAGTAGAGCTAACTCCCAGTGGATACTGAGAGACAAGTCTGTTATGGAAATTGTTACAGTTATTTACTGCTGAGTAATAAACCTCCATGAAAGTTAGTGGCTTAAAAACAGTAGCAGTTTATTCATTTTTCAGAAGCTTTGGCTTAGCTTAGTGGATCTTCTGCCTTTCATAGGAGTGACCCGTGGCTCTGGATGGTCTTACTTGTGTGGTTGGTGCTGGCTGCACCTGGGAGCTCAGCTGGGCTGCAGGGGGTCCTCAGTG
>RJWM01042245.1:0-14472 GCA_004363535.1 Dasyprocta punctata | reverse complement strand
AAACTGCTCTTCAGAATGATTAATGGTGCACTGAGAAGTCTGAAAATACACATTTGAGTACATCTCCCACCTTCCCATCCCTTGGAGAACCTCTTCAAATTATGTTTTAGAATTAACCTTCCAAACAACTTGGCACAAATGACAAATATGAATAATATTGTTTTCTTATGTGTGTCTTTTATTTTGTCATCTATGTCTACTCTTTTAAGATGGTTCATAATAGGCAACCCATTAACTATGCTCTTCTACTTTTGCATAATCTTGATTTGTTTTTCTAGTAGTTCACATCAAGTTGATAAATGGATCTACGCCTTAAAAGAAGTACAGTCATTGTTGTACTGAGGACCAAGCTTAAGGATGTTTGCTTCTTAAACTTGATGTCAGAAAATACAAAAGGAACACAAATTCCACAGCATTAAATTGTCAGATTCTTCATAAAAACAATAGAATCATATCCCATAGGAAATAGTGAAAATATCATGTTAAGATAGGAAACTAAATACAATAGAACCATCATTTCAGAATAATAATGATCAAACTGTGTTTGTCATGGCTTTGAATGTAATTTTCCATTGCAAAAAAGTCAAGAAAAAAAGAGAAATGAGGAAAAAAGATACATATGCATACATTTGTGTCTATGTATACCTAGAAGAGACAGTAACAGAAATACAGGTACTTTATTTTCAAATTTAGAGAAACATCTCCCCGTGAAAATTGGAGATGGTGATGATGATGATGATTATGCCGTTTGAGTATCCCACAGTTTTTGATCTGTCATTACTGACTTTTATTTTTGTGACATAATATTATCTACATGTTGGCTCTTCTATGGAATAGTATATGAGCTCCTAATTAATATAGACTTTGGTCATCTAAAATTGAATCCCATCTTTTCTAAGTGGTATCAGTGTAATCTGGAAATTAAAATGATAAAAAAGCTTACAGGTACTGCTATTATATTGACTTTCTAAGAAAATGTCTGAAAAGTACTTTATACAGTCTGGTGTGATAAACACAAAAGAGGACTAATTGCTCTAGATTATTTTCTTTGAAATTTTCTCTTACATAAACAATACAGCACACTGAATCACTCTGAGTGACAATTTTTTATACCCACAATATAAAATATTCTTTCCAATAGCACTGAAATTCTGGCATACATAACTCAAACTTTTGTTTTATAATTAAAAATCTGTATCTATATCATTATCAGAAAATATGATCCTTAATTTTGATATGCACATTTTGGAAAATAAAAAAATCACAAGAAAATTCTCTTTTGTCCATACGTCAGAATGGACTGATAACGTTTGCAAATAAATAGGCATATTGGAATACTTATTGTGGTTAAGAAAAGGTACAGTTACATTTCAAAAATGACTTTGTGTTAATTAGAAAGTGGAATAATATCAAGACAGAGGAACCATTTAGTTATAATCACAAGTACTAATTATTGATCAGAATTACTTAGTGTTCAAACTATTCTTGCTTACATGCTAAAACAGTTTACAATTCCCTCTATTTTAATAATAATTGTGCAATACTGGGTTTTATATACATTTGGGATGGAAATTATAGTGAATTTTTAATCATATTTGCTTTTGTTTTCAAGATGGAAAATCAACTAGTTGTTGAGAAGCATCATTTCATAATGGCTTTCCTTTAGTTTTATTTTCTTGCTTTTTATTCTTTTAAACACTTTCATGCTCCATCCAGCAAGAATAAAGTCTCTTTTTATCTATAGTTGCATCATTTCAGATTTTAGTTATAGGAATTATTTTGCCATTTCATTTACTGTCTGATATTTAGAATGAAAAGAGAGAGAGAGAGGGAGGGAGGAGAGGAAGAAATTTTGTGTTTTCCACACACTCAGATACTGGTAATATTACTATTTTTTGATTCTCAGAAGAAACTGGTTTTTAGTGCTTTCTGATTGCTGTGGCAAAATGCTCTTAACTGGCTTTAGAGCTACCTGCATGGTTCTGAATTCAACTAGAAAGAAAAAAACAAAGTTAGTCTTGTAAGCCATTGCAACCAAGCTCCAGCACGTGTGTGGGTGGGGGGAAGGTTGTTTCAAATACTGAAGAGACAAAAGAGAAAATATAAAATGACTATCTTTGTTGTGTGTAGGCTGTGTGAAGACATAACATTAAAATTAGTAAGTGAATAAGTGAGTCAGAAAACTTCCAGAGTACTGGATATTTAGAGAAAATAATTCATCATGTAACAGAGGTTGCTTTGGGGGCTCTAATGGAGGAAAGAATTGATTGGATATTTTATCAGTAAAGCCCATTCTGTGAAAGTGATATTTGGTCTTAAACTTCTGTGGTATCAAGGAATACACCATATAAAATGTTCAGCTCAGCAGTATTAAAATAGCCCTGAAATTACTGAAAGACTGTGGAGAAAAGAAGTGAGGAGGGATGTATAAGACGAGTTGAAAAATAGGACAGATTTCATACAGCCCACTTCAAGTATGAGTCTCCATAAAATTTTAGGCCATGGGTCCACATTGTATTAAAATGTTTACATTTACCTCTGGAGCAACAGTTTTAGAGAAAGACTTCAGAAAGTTACGAGGATGTCTCTATTTGGCATTGAGAGAAGAAATAAGTTAACATAGAAACCTTTGTTCCACGAAACTGTTAACATAATAAATTTATTTTGGGGTCATTTTATTGGTTAGCTTTCTCTCAAAACCAAATGATAGCTTTCTTCCTGTTCCTCAGAGCAGTATGGGGCATTCTAGGATAATAAGGGAAGACATTACTATCACAGGCAAAGAGATGATAATGTCACAGAAGAGATCCAAGATGTACTTTTCAAACAGTAGGTATCACAATTATATTTTTATAAGAAATTTATAATTTAAAATATCTTTGAAGAAACTGGATTATGAAGAAAATATTAAAGCAAATTAAACAATTCACTGAGATGATTGCCTTTTTCTTCCCTTGACACTAAAAGGAAAATGCCTTTCTGAAGACTCAAATGTAGGCCAAACATCAAAGAAAATAAGAAATTGTTTACAAATCTTCAAGAAAGTACAAAATCTTCTAAAAAATAAAATACGGCTATTAAGAAATTGATAAATTATCTCAGGCTTTCTGCAACAAAAACAATGAAGCTGCCATCAAAGTATGTGTTCCTGGTCTCTACTTACTCCTCCTGCTCAATAAGAATTTCTATAAGTGAAAAATAGACTATGTACTTTTAAGCAAGCAGATATGCTTTTTTGAATTTCATGCACACTAAAACTTGAGAATTTCTGAAATAAGAATAAAATTCTGACATAAATATCTAACATTTTATTGTTGCTTTTGCTTCCCTTGAAAGTCTTTGTATAATGCAGTATGGAAGAATAGACTCTCTGTAAAATGGAAATTTACTCAGCAATCAAGACACCCAATTACGAGGTAGACATCAAAATTAAAACACATAAAGGAAGTATCTAGAAATGCTGTCTAACAAGTCTCGCTGAGCTGGCTTTATATGAACTGTGAAAAAGAACAATATGTGATGAAAGTCAGTCTGATTGCAGTTTGCAGGTTGGATTGCAGTGTTGACAGTAGAAAAAGAAAATGGGAAGAATTATAGGAGGATTGGTCAGAGTGTGCTGTAAAACTTCTCAAGGAAAATGGGATAAAGAAAATACTTCATCAGCAAAGTTCAACTTCAGGGATATGTGTGGGAAATGTAGAGGGAAAAAGCCTCTGAAAATAAGGAAATTAACAACAGAACAAAAAAAGTAGAAAAAAGTCACCAAGGAAGTGTCCAACAATACCCAAGAATAAAAGGGCAACACAAATCACCCTTCATCAAATTGCCATTAATTTAAGAAGTGGAGAGAATTTAAAAATAATTCACTCTTACATTGAGTGTGAAGTGTTGTAAAAGTTCTATTACTATAAGAAATATCATAGCAAGTAAGGCCATGGAAAACGTGGCCTACATGTCAGAAATATAATAAATGATATAATGATGTTTTGCATCAGCAACTAACAAAATGCACATCATACAGATCAGTCTTTTTATACAGGTTGAGATTATGCTGAGGGCTTTCTATCCATAGAGATGACTTATGGAGATATGACTAGTTGGCAATAAATTACTTTGATAGGGAAATGCCTTGGCATTTAGGGGGCAAGCAATTAATTGTCTACAAGTGAGGAGGCTATATTTTAAAGAGCAGTGAGTAGGGCAATGACAGAGTTCTCAGAACTAAGTTCAAGAATATAAATGCTTTGCTATCTAGCTCCTGTTTTACTCCATCCATAAATATTTGAAAATATTTTTCCTTTCTTACTAAAATACAGATCATGAAACTATCTATGCTGGACAGCTAAACATGAGAAAAATCTGACTGAGGTCTGGCAGAAGAAATAGAGATTCACAGATTGAAACATTTATCTATCTTCTTGCATGTTGACAGTGATTATGTAGATTGTGGCACAAACATCTTAGGAATAAAAAATATAGTATAGCAAGATAGAGTATCACAGTTCAAATTACTATACCTAAGACCAGTCACCAAACTAATTTACAGAAATTGACACAATGTATATAAAGTTACATTTCGTTTATTTTGAACAACTTTTAATGCATAGAGACGATCAATTCTGATGTCTTTCCCCACTTACTGGGCAAGAGATTGTCTGAAATTGGTTTGTGCAAACAACTATAATTCTAAGTAAATTTCTATCATCAAAAAATGTAAAGGTTAATTGCATTGCAAGCACATTATATTTGATATTTAAAGATTAGTTTATTTAATTCTTAATTACTAAAGACATTACAATTTTAAAAGAGAGAAATTCTAAAAAATTTAAGTTTGGGGGATCAAGTTAGATAATTTAACTTTTTTGAAAAAGTCATATTAGAAACATAATGAAGAATTCACACAATTTTCCAAATCCTCCCTATCACTAGTATCTGTATTTTTACTGGAATAGAAAATAATCTTGATATGTAATCCTCAATGTAGTTAAGTAGTTATACATATATATATATATATAAAACCATAGTCAATTTCAGGCACAATCAAGAGGAATTTGCCATTTGAATCTTTTCACATTTGCTGTTATGTTTTAATTGTACCAATTTGTCCCCAAGAATTTCATATATATTCTAAAGTCAATACCTGAGTAGGAGTCTAAAGAAGTTATGCATATCCTTTAAAATAATATTCATTTTAGGAGAAAAATGAAGCCATTCTTATTGACGTGAAAAGTTCTCTTTTAAAATCCAGGCAATGAAAGAATTATTTTATCTGCTTTTTTGGACCAGAAACGATTTGTTTAAGAAGGAATGTTTCCTTCCTCTCTTATTATATTTCCCTTAGCACTTCACCACGTTATGAAAAATATCTATAAAACACATCTTGATTTATATTTCTATTTATTTTATGACTAAACTATGTTTTCAGTGAACTTTTATTGTAAGGTTTTTTGATTATGCCTTAGATAAAAAGAAATATCTTATTATCCATAACTGTTTAAACAAAGACTATGTTTGTGCTCATTTCCAAGTATAGAACAATAATTCTTTGACAAACCACAGGAACAAAAACAAACCACACACAACAAAAAACCATACTTTTTATTGTATTAAAGCATATCAGGAAAATAGTAAATAGGTTTTACTTTAACTCCACAGTCACAAACTTCCTAACCTAGATGATAAAATCAGATGCTTTGTATTACTCTAGAAGCAAAAGATTATTAAAATAATATGTTTAAATTAGTTTCATATCTTTTAGAAATGAGCAACATATTAGAAAATAACAAACTCCTAAAATGAGTTTTAAAATATAATTTTAAGTGTGATGGAAAAATAAATGTCAAAAAGTGGTGCATAGGTTACTTTCATTGCCAAAATGTTTGCAACGTTATTTCCACCATGATAATTGATGTTGAAACCAATAGTAAGATGTATATATTTGTCTATCTTCCTATCTATCTACCTATCTTTCTGTGAATGAAGTATGTCATGAAAATATATTTAACTTTCAAAAGACATGTTGACTTTGCAAAATATTCACAGGTATAAATGATTCCATTACAATTCACATTGTATTTACAAATATTAAGACAGATGTTAAATTATATATTTTGTCAACTCTAACATAAAGTGTTTTGGCAAAATGTGTTTCATTGTATGGTTTGCAGGATAATAAATTATGCAATGCAAATGTAGGTAGTGACCTTTCTAGACAAAATAAGACCAGGAAAGACCAGTAACTGTTACAGTACATTCTCTCTCCCTCTTTCTCTCTCTCTCTCTCTCTCTCTCTCTCTCTCTCTCTCTCTCTCTTTCTCTTTCCCTCTCTCATTGCTATCAGTGATTTTCTATTGGTTTAGGATAAAAAAATATTTTTCCAGTCATAGAAAACCTTTAAAATTCTCTTATAAGTTCACCCTTGTCTAAAGTTGAAGAGCTACAGAGTCTTATATTTAGTGTCCAGAGTATATGTAGTGACACTAATTTTTTACACTTATTGTATAAAGTCCCTATTTTTATTGCCCACCTAATGTATCTTTTAAGGTTTTAGAGTCTTCATCAAGTTCAATTTCTGAGAAACATTTGCTGTCAATCACAGTTCAACTTTCCTGTTTGCTCTAATAATTGACAAACATAGTTCTGTTTGAATATTGCGATACTATTTTCTGATTAATGTAGCTTGCTACAAACTCATAAAAAATAAGAATAATTTATTGTATACCATGTCTCATATCCCTATACAAAGTATGGACAAGCAGGTAGTTGTAGTTTTATATTTACTGAGCACCTAATCTATCCCTCATTATTACTGAAACTTTACAAGGGAAGCATATATTTAATATCACATTAATGTTTAGAATTCTTGATATTTGCAGTTTATTGATATTTGCAATTTCAAATTTGTTTTTATTTTATAGTATATTGCTAAATTAATATAACCTCATGATATTCTAATATCTTATTACTGTTTTGGCCATGATATATTAGAAAATATGTTTT
The DNA here is from genome assembly GCA_004363535.1 of Dasyprocta punctata. Taxonomy (NCBI): domain Eukaryota; kingdom Metazoa; phylum Chordata; class Mammalia; order Rodentia; family Dasyproctidae; genus Dasyprocta; species Dasyprocta punctata. The sequence goes on along the minus strand of RJWM01042245.1, from coordinate 7,473 downwards.
CAAAGACAGTATTAAGGAGATAACTCTTTTATTTATTTTTGTAAAGAATATGCTCCTTGAAAAATCATGGTATATTTTAGATAAGGCAAAACCATAGTTATAGTTAGAGGCAGTAAATCAAACTTGATCCACTTATCTATGTTTGATTTATGACAGATGAGCTCCTTTTCCAGGGATGTGTGAGCAGAGTTGTTTCATCCACAGATGATTTATTTTGGGTGATCTACTTGTCCAATGAAGATTTATTGCAGAGGATCCACTATCCAGAGTGATTAAACAGGTGCGGTCGGCATGTCCAGAAGTAAGCAAGCAAAACCGAGACAAACGAGCGTATACTATCCCACCTAAAATCACTGAACCCAAGCATAAAACAGAAATAATGAGCCATCCCTTCCCTTGGGAAATCATAGGAGGCCTCTTTTAATTATATACAGTTTTATACTATTTCATTACTCTGCATCAAAATGGGATTATAAAATTAGGAATATTTTAGTCAATTTCCATAGATCAAACACTGTTTTGAATTACTGAACATACGCCAAAGTACATTGTTTGGAAATTTTAAATGAACTATACAGTGTCAGATTAGGAGTCTCGTCATTCAAATCTGTTCAGTATGTGAACTAATGAAAGTTTTTCAATGAACATATTTAAGATTAGAAAAATATTAATTTTGTGCTATTCATTTTTCTAGTAGAGTTATATAATTTATTCTTGCTATTTATCAAACATTTACAGAAGTTAAGCAATCTTTTTTGAAGAAATTCACACCTGTATTTATATTTGCATTTTTTGTCACTATCTATCGTCTTTCATTTCTTACTGTAGAATTTTATCCAATTTGGTTACTGTCATGTTGCAGTGCATTTCTTGGTCAGGTAGAATGATGCCTCTGATTTTTTTCTTTTTCCCTGAACTTTTATTTGTCAGTTTCAGATCTTTTGTGTAGTCCTGTGAATTTTAGAGTCTTCTTTAAATTCTATGAAGAATATTATGGTGGTTTGGTGAGATTTTACTAACATATAAACTCCTTGGGTACAATAAAGAGTTTAATAATATTAATTGTCTCAGTCCATGAGCACGGAATAACTTTTCATTTATTTGTGCCTTTGTATTCTTTCAGCAGCAGTATTTATCAATGATTTATAGTTTTCAGTGTAGAGATCTCTTACCTCTTCAATTAAATTTATTGTCAAGTACCTTATCTTAATTTTGTACTTACTGTAAGTCAGATTATTTCTTGATTTAGTTCCTAGGTAATTCACTGTTAGTATATAAAACACTGAACCCTTTTTATGTTAATTTGTATGCTATCTTTTTGCTGAATTTATTAACTATAATAGGTTCTTATCAGAGCCTTCAGGGTTTTCTATATATAAAATGTTATCTTCAAGTAGGGAAAATTAAAATTTTTCCTTTCCAATTGAGAAATATTTTATTTATTTTTCTTGCCTAATTATTTGACTTGATGTATCTACATTAATAATCATCAAATAAAAATGATGCTTTGAATTATAATTCCCTTTTTGGGTTGTGTATTTTACTAACTTTGACAAACGTATAATAATATGTATCCACTTACAGATGGTAGTTCCTGTTTTTCAAATGCTTATTATCTCCTAATTATTTACTGTCAGCATAAATGAAAATAAAGAGGTACTCCTAAGATAATAGTTTTGTTTGAGAAGTGACACAGTAATGGATATACACATTGTGTAACGCACTATGTATATATTAAGAAGTTCAAGGCAAGGGCAAGTTCTCAAAGGTAAAATGAGGACTAACACATAAATTGCTTTTAAACACAAGCCTTAGTCACAAAATCGACAGCAAGGGTGGCAGTCATCTAAGGCCGATGCGCAACCAGAAGTGTCTTTGGTGTAAGTGGTTTTGTGTAAGTTTTGGTTCTGCAAAAAATTTTTTTATTTTACCAGGTTTAAGTGCAGGACATTCCCTGTTTCATAACCTTCTGGCTGGCTTTTTTTTTTTCTTTTCTTTTTGTTTTGGCTAAGGTATGACACAAGTGATTCCACTTAGACTCAGGTAGTGTTTTTGCACTTCTTGGGTACAGTGTCTTTTGTGTATTTTGCCTATTTTTTGTTGTTTGCTTTCTTATTGTTGGATTTTACTTGTTTCTGTATATATCAGATAACAGTCCTTTTTTAAAATATGTGTTTTTGCAAACATTTTCTCCTTGTCTTTAGCTTATCCTTTCATTTTGATTAATGCCTTTCACATAGCAGAAGTTTTGAATTATATTCAATTTCACATCTTAAAATTTTTAAATTATAAATTCTGCCTTCTTGTTGTATATAAAATCAGCAAACATAATACCTAGATTTCTCTTATGTAATCATCTATACTTTTGTATTCTACCTATCTGCTTAAAATGTACAAGGCATCTGGTTTTTTTGTTTTGTTTTGTTTTGTTTTGTTTTTTTCATCTTTTTGAGCCGGGGTCTTGCTATGCAGTTCAGGTTGGCCCTGAGCTCACTTTGTAGCTCAGGCTGGTCTCAAACTTGCAACAATCCTCATGCTTCAACCTCCCAAGTGCTGGGATTACAGGCATATGCCACCACGCCCAGCCAAGTATGTTCTTTTAATTGTGCATGTGGATGTCCAGTTGTTCTAGACAGAGTTTGAGGACAATCTTTCTCCATTGCATTGCATTTGTTCCTTTCTTAGATCAGCTAACTATACCTGTATGATTGTGTTTATGAGCTTTCTGAGTTTTTTGTATCATTGATTTATTTGTCAATTCTATTCTCCACCCCCAAAATCGCACTTTTTGATTATCGTAGTTTCATACCATAAAGACAGATAGCGTCCATTCTCTAACTTTGCTGTCCTTCAATGTAGTGTTATAGTGTTAGATACTCTAATTTTTATCTTTCTTGGTAATTTTACTTTTTTGTTTTTTGTTTGTTTATTTTGTTTTTGTGATGCTAGGGTTAGAACTCAGGGCTTTGTGCATACAAGGCAAGAGCTCTACCACTGAGTCATATCTCCAGCTTTCTTCGTAATTCAGAATTGCTTTGTCAGTATCTAAATATTCAATATCTAAATATAATTTGAATTGTAATAAATATATTAAATTGAAAAGAATTGATATCATGATGCATTTGAGTATTTTGACTACTTTTATTTATATTCATAAAGCACATTGGTGTGCAGTCATCCTCGAGCTCTGGAACCTTTTAGTTTTAGTTTACAATAAGCAAATTTTTAAGAAATATATTTGCCTATGTTTGACTTTTATAAAGAGCCAACTGTTGAAATCTAACTTTTTACCAATTTAAATTTGGAATTATATGTATTTTGGTGTATATATATACAAATATAGTAATGCACCATAATTGAAACAAGAATAAATTTCTACACACAGAATATTCCTTTGTCTTATATGAAATTCAGTATCTTGCAATCCAGTAGACTCGGGAATAACTGATTTACTCTTTCTCACAGTAGTTTTGCTTTTTCTGTAACTGCATATATGTTGACTTTTGTAACATATCTTGTTAGGTTTAGTTTCACTTATTTAGCAAAGCTTTTGCAATTCTTAGCAAACAATGTGTGAATATATATATATGAATATATTTATGGATATACAATTGAGTGTTTGCTAATTTTGGGGAGATTTCTACCCAATGACATCATTTATTAATAAAAATATTTCTTCCTTCTAGTAACTGCGCATTTTGATTCTATTTCACATCATTTTGCATTACCTAGGATATGCATTTCAGTATTGAAAAAGAAAAATCAGGGTAGATACTTTGCTTTCTTTTTGAATTTAGTAACATTTGATAATTATTTATGTTGAATGTAATTTTTCATTCAGTTTACTTTTAATACTATGAATAAAGCCTGTTTGAATGACTGAGCCCATGTTTTTTAATGAATATATACATTCTTAGTATTTAGTTAGGGTAGGCACCAATAGATGGAATTGCTGAATCATTTCATTAGTGTATTTTTAAGTTTATAAGAAGTTTCTACCATAATTTCTAGAATGATTTTACAGTTATTCAAACCATCTGCCAAATTTGATAGTTCTAATTCAGCATAAACACTTGGAATTCCTAGCCACTCTCATTTTGGCAATCGTGGATTACATATAGTGCTACTGCACTGTGGATTTCATTTGAATCTTATTAGTAACTGGTATTATTGAGCTTTTTACTTTTTACTCATTCTTACATCACTTTGGTCAATATGCCTTTTTTAAGTGCTTTGCTCATTTTGAAAAAAAATTTGGCTGTTTACCTCCTTATTACTTACTTTTACGATATTTTTACTATTCTGGATAAAATCCATTCATTGCTGTGTGTGTGTGTGTGTGTATATATTATATATATATATATATATATATATATATATATATTCCATTTAATTTCCTTGGATATTTTAATTTTGCACCCTTGCACTATATCTTCTTATCCGCCTTGATGTGATAAACTGGTTATTCTGTTCTCTTAGAAACTTGAGTCTGTCCTTCATCCTGAACACAACTTGGAAACTAGAGTTCTGTTTTAAAAAGTTTTCTATTATTTATGAAAACATACTAATTTCTACAGCGATGAATTATTCATGAGTAAAATTTTTATCAAATTGATTGTTGTAATTGTCTTTAAAATCAGGAAGTACTATGTAATAAATGGTTTTTGGGTAGTTAACAACCCACTTGAAAAAAGTAGCTTTCTTCTTTTGTAGCTAAATCATGTATTGTTAATGACATATAGTAGTTCAATGAGTTGTAAGTAAAAACATTCAAAATGTCAGAAATAAATATATGATTCTTGAGGAAAGATCTCCCAACATAATTCAAATAGCCAATCAACAACAACAACAAAAAGAAATGAATACATGAAAATATATTTAAGATATTCGACTATTTAATCCTCTACTGAATAAAATCACATGAAATTTACAGTCACAATAGGAGACATGGATTTGAATTTATTAATTTTTAAACCACTATTTTAAAACAGATTTGAAGAACTATTTGCTAATTAGGAAGGTAAGTGATCTCTCTCTCTCTTTTTTCTCTCTCTCTCTCTCCATATATATATCTATAGAGAGAAAGATAGATGATAGATATGCAAGTTTACGTATCATATATGTATGTTCATATCTATGCCTGAATTTAAAATTGTTATCCCAAATTGATAAAAGATGAGATATTAAGAGCTATGCCTCAAAAATGAAAAATAATCAAATTACCAGTAGACATATATTCCATAATTCATTTTTCTTATCTTTCAAATAACACTGAAAATTTGAGCTCACCTCTTTGCATTAGGTATTATGCTGGTCACAAATATAACTACAGCCTTACAAAATTATCCACCTAGTTTAGCACAATTCCTTTTAATTGCTTGTTAACCTGGCTTAATTATAACTGCCCTTTCTTTCATTGCCAATAAGGCACTAGCTTAAACAAGGCTTTCTGTAGTCATCATATGCAAATAGGTATGTATTATGTGTGACATAGTTTGGATCTACAATGCTTCACAAAAACTTGTGTTCTAAAGGCTTGGTTCCACCATGTAGTACTGTTGAGAGGCGATGGAAGCTGTAGAACATGGGAACTGGTGGAAATAGGTCACTGAGCATACAATGGACACTGATACATCCCCCCACCTCCAATTCATCATGAGGTGACTGGCTTTGCTCCACTATACATGCTCTCCCATGGTGCTCTGCCTCACCATACACCCAGCAAGCAATTAGCCAAATGACTATGGATTAAAACCTCCAAAACTGTAAGATGAAATAAAGCTTTCTTCCTTTAAGTTGTCTTTCTCAGGTATTCTGTCACAGTGACAGAAAGTTGCAACACAGTATGAAGATCTATAGAAAATTTGTATGTTTTTATTAAAATCAGTAATAGAGCCCTTTATTTCTTGGCCTCTATTCTCCAAAAATTCCTATATATGTCACAGAAGGAATACAAAATGATATTTTTGTAAACATCATTTATAACATTTGGCAAGACAATTCAGAGGAAATAAAATTTATCATAGATACATCCAATTTACTGTCTAATAGTCATTCATTCATCTCTTTCCTGGTCTCAAAAATTTTACTTTCCCCCAAGTATTGTGTTTTATAAGCTCTTTCTGAGCCATAGAAGAGGAATAGAGTGGGTGACATAAATGTTATGTAATCCATCCTTTAAGTATAGGAACGTAATGCCACTATAGCTAATTTGATCTGGAAAAATTTGTTGAAAGTGTTATAGGAAAATAATATTTGATATACTCATTATATATGACTGCCCCTTTTCTACTAATGAATATGAAAGCAGAAAGAGGTAACAATAATCAAACTCATTACCATGTAATCACAATGCCATTCTGAAGGTAGCTATAATCATATTGGGAAAATAACTTATGTATTTTAATATTTTACTTTGCTTGTGGTTTTTACTTTCCTGAAAATGCACACTCTCTGTATATCATGTCATGTGAGTTGATACTCATTTTATTGTTTGTATTAGCTACATTGAAAGAATAAAACCGACATAAAACTGTAAATCAGTGAAAACAACCAAGTAATTGTCTACCATCATGAAACCTTTTGCTCCTCTTAAAATATTGAGAATGGCACCAAGGAATATTATTTTGATATGGGAAGATAAATCCAGAGATGGAGATAAATATACACAGGTATGCACAGCATACCGAGCAATTATCTATGCCTAATTAATGTATACACACATATGAAATGCACTTTATATGCATGTAGGCATATAATATACATTTGGGATCACAAACAAACCTTTGCAGGAACATGCACTAAATCAACAACCATGATTAGGTTTAGAAAGGTTCTCAAGGACTAAGATTGTAGACTTCATCAAAATTCCCTACAGATTAATGTGTAACTTAAAAATATTTATTGTATATACTGAATATGTGCCATATGAATAAGCATTTCATTTTTAAATATTACTATATAAATGTAATCAAAATTATGTATACAATTCATTATGAAATTAATAAAGCTAATATACAAATGTACAATAATGCTATATAGCATATAAAATTGAATATATCATTTAAGAATGGTAAAAATATGAGCACTTAGATTACTACTTCTATTTCATTGTAGTAGATTGCACACTATTAAATACTAAAGGCAAAGAATAGGATAAGAAGAGAAACTGCTTCATTGGCCAGTACAGAAGAGATTTCTAATCTCTTCCATAGAGCTTTTACACATTTCCTGTCTGAGTTATCAGGAAAGAGAAGGTTCACTTGCCTCCCAGGGATCCATCAAACACTGTCAGTCATTAGTCTGTTACTTCACATTCCAACTTTAAGTGCCCTGGGCTATATTTATCCTTAATAGTTGAAAAGTTCGGGGTTAGCATAAGAAGGAAGTGAGTACTATAATGATTTAGGTACCATTTAATGTACTAAAGCAGTAATTTACCAAATGGTACCCTAGAGTTTTAATACATTTTCT
>RJWM01042244.1:0-14471 GCA_004363535.1 Dasyprocta punctata | reverse complement strand
TGAATCTAACGTGTGTGACTGATTGATAGTGCGATGCTGGAATTAAGGGTGCTGGGACTAAGGGTGAAAAATTGCTGGATCTGTCCACTGATTGGATTGGGACTACGGTAATCCCCTAGACTGGATAAAAAGGGGCAGGAAGAGGCTCAACTGGTTCTCTCTCCTGTTGGTTGCTGTCTTCCACTGCTGTAAAGTTCACGTGTCACCCTTCCTAGAAACCAGCCGATTATGGACTGAAACCTCTACAAATTGTGACCTAAACAAACCTTTCCCCTTCTAACTTTGAGTGTTGGGTATTTTGTCTCAGCAATGAGAAAAGCAACTATGACACTCAGCTTCACATCAATAAAGACTCTTCCATGCACTAATTCCTAAAATGATTCATGAAACAAATACATATTCTAAAACTAGTCATTTTTACTTAGCATCTAGTAAATGTTTGTATTATATTGTTCCATTTACAACGAATGACATTTTCTAGGAGGAAAGTAAAACTCATGCCTATTTTGAATGTTCTCTGTGAGAACAGCTCACTACCTTAGGCACAGATATTTCATAGAGGTATATGCCCAGTTACCCCAGGCCCCTTGTACCTGTAAAAGCCCTGCACAGAGCGTGTATGTGAAGGACCTGAACCCACTGGACACAATTCGTATTTGGTAAATCAAATTTATGAAATAGTGTTTTCATGCACTGTTCAAAATAAAAAAAAAAGTCACATTGCATTTCCTCTTACTATGTTATTTGCACACATTTTTATTAAGTGTTTGCAAATCCTAATAACTTTCCTTACATAAAAGTGGCAAGCTTTCTGGTGTGTTGTACTGGATATCATACTTCTAAATTTTAGAGTAAATATTGTAATAGTAATCAGTCAGAGATTAACTCCAATGTATTCTAAATCTAAAAACCATTTTAGGTAATATTCCCTATGATATTAACTGAAAACTTCTTTGGGAAATAAAGCCATGTGAAACTCAGTAACAGAAATAAAGGCAATAAACACAATAAATATTTTGTTTCTCTTTTTGTGTTCTCTTTGTTTATGTTTCTCTTGTTCAGTGAAGGCTCAGACCAACAGAAGAAAGAGCTTTTAGTTTTGAAGAATATATTGATGCAAATTATAAAATTCAGCTAAATTTTTTTGTAGTTAAACAGGATATGAGGAAGTATTTATTCATTTTTAAATTTTATTTTGAAGAGTAAAAATAGGACAAAATTTCAAGTCAAGATTATAGGAGAGTAATAATGGTTAGTACATTGTGTATTGCTGTCTTTAAATTAGTTAGAGTACAAGATAGAGGCACTAAATTGTCCAAATAATGATAGCACAAACCATTCTTTTCAATAAACTAAGAGAAATAGAAGTAAAACTATCATACATATATATATATATATATGTATATATATATATAAGTATATATATATGTGTGCATATATATACAATTTTGGATCTTATTTACTCTTTCAGCATCTCACTCTAGGGAGGCAATACAATAGTTATACATGTGGGTCTGATTTATTTCACTTATGAGTCTAGTCTCAAATTGTATCCATTTACATATAATGTCTTCAGTTTATCTTTATGACTGAGTAGTACTCCATTGTACAAAAAGACCACATCTTTTTTAACCTTTCCTCAGTTGATGGGTAGTGGGGTTGTTTCCAATATTTGGCTTTTACAGATTGTACTGCTATAAATATGGGTGCACATGTATCACTGTGGTACAATGTTTTTAATCTTTATGGGAAGATACCTACAAGAGGAATAACTGAGTTGAGGGGGACCTCTAATCCTAGTTTTTGAGGAATCTCTACACTGATTTGTACAGTGGTTGTACCAGTCTATATTCACACCAACAGTGACAAAGTGTTCTTTTTTTTTCCTACAGCCCCTCCAACGTTTCTTATTGGTTTATTTCTTGAGGATAGCCTTTTTTTTCTGATCTTTACTAGTAACTTCTTGTTTTAACAGCAAAGTTAACAAATAATTATTGTTCATGAGGAAAAGAGAATTTTTCTCATGGCACCATAGTTCACTCTGCAAAACAAGCATACTATTGAATCTCCAAAAGTTAAAACAAACAAAAGTATTCATTTAAAAATTACTTGAATGAGAACATTTGTCTTAATAGTGGATAAGATGTAGATTCCGCGTCCTGAAAGAACTGATTTGAGCTCAGGATCTGTCACTGACTTGCTAAGAGACACCAAATTGGTTACATAATCTCTATGCTCTTATTTGCAGTGTGGGATTGTTTTATATGTTAAACAAAATAATGATCAAAAAAAGTAATGATTAAACACTTTTAGTGTAGTACCTGGTACACAGCTAGGTCTTGCATCATAAATATGAGTCATGCTACTTGTTTGTTCTATCAGGAGAAAATATCTATCTCTTCCCATCAATGGATGGCTTAATGTTTATACTTTTAATTATTTGGGTATTACTAATGTTCCATATTAAAGTACAAAGGAGATGGAATATAAGTAGAGATAAAAAGGAGATTCCAAAATCTTCTGCAAATAGGTGACTATAAGCCATGAAATATATACTTAGAAAATCATAACTAAGTTTTGACTTACAAATATCTATGTGCACATCAATATGTAATTTAAAAAATATCTTCCTAGAAAAATAAAATGAAATATTGTAGGTGCTCTTATTATGGATATTAGTACCTAAATCTAAACAAAATGCTTTAGTTATTTCAAACAGTTATACACAATTTAAAAATGCTAATGCTTTTATCTTTTTCTGTATCAGTGATAACGCCTGGACCATGTCAGTTAATTCACAGAAATGAATCAAAGTTTCAGCATAAAAGTAGCACTTTTAAGAACTTGAAATGTGTTTATGTCCATGATCTGGAGAAGTAACAGTTTGAGGCATGATACCACTGTGTTTTGTTTCTAGAACTGTGCCAGGTATTTAGTAAGAGTTCAATGACTTTGTGAAAAAAAAAATGAAGGTGCTTAAGAAATACAGCTTTCTATATTTTTAAACCAACCAATAGATTTTCATTTCTCTGATGACAATCATGTTTCTAGCAACTGGTCTTACACTGTGGTTCTGGATAGAAATGGAGTGGGGAAAAGGAGCATGTAAGAAAGAAGACAGTTTTTCTCAGATAATTAAAGAACACTGTGTTGATTAGTAAAGAATTACAGGAAAAGCAGCTGGGATGTGTGTGTGTGTGTGTGTGTGTGTGTGTGTGTGTGTGTGTGTATGTGGGCAGGGGTAATTCCTCACTCACTTGGTAGTGTATCTACTCTTCAAATCCTGAAAGAGGAACAAAGAGAAGAGACAAGTAGCAACACTTCTTTTGTCTGTTTCCTCATTTAATAATGTTTGCCAAAGAGCATTAACAAAATTTTAGATTTTTAGTTTACCAGTTCAATAGAATTATTTGGATATTTATTATGATATAAAGAACAGACATTTTTGAGTTCAAGGTTCTATTCTTTAGCATCCTACATCAAAATTTCTTAATTTTAATCTAAAGATTTTCCTAATGTGCTGTATTTGGAAGTGAATACCTAATTAAAACAAACGATGTGTAACTAGATCACTCTTTATGAATCTTTGCTAATCAGCGTCTTTTAAATGGATTATGATCATGATTATCAGAAATCATCATAATTCTAAGCAGATTCTCATTGTTTTTTCCAAGAAAGAGGACTCAAGTATTTAACTTTAAAGTAATAAATGTAATAACTGACAAATTTAGCCTTGGCAGGTTTACCACTTGCTACTTGAAATTATTGTATTTTAATCTTCTCTAAGTGGAAGATATATAGATGTAAAAATATATCTTACACATATACCAGTAGTCTAAATATTAATGTTTGGTTTTAATTGTGTTCAGTGACCATTGGCATTATTATTTTTATTATTTTGATAAAACAATTCTGTGTCTGAATTTTTGAAAGAAACATTTTAAACTAAACTGAATCCACATTTGTTGATGTGGACTAATTAAGCTATTGCAAATGAACTTTCTATAAACTCCAAATTTCTTCCATTTAAAAAACAAAACAAAAATTGAACTTTGGAAGGAGAGATTTATTTCTATTGGTGTAATGATTAAATTCTTTTCTAAGTGGTCACAAGTGTCACCCCTAACACGCTTCTAAGTACAGTGGGTTAAACTATTAATTCTCAAGCCAAGTTTCAAAAAACACTAGAATTCTATGAGGCATTTCTTTTCAGCTTCCAGGGGTAAAAGCATAATCACTATTTTTCATGTTTAATTTATATCTGGTCTGTCACCTCAGAATACGTCTCAATATCACCACAAAGCTGAAGTTCTGAAGTTGAAAATTTCCTCAGCAGGGTTCCCCGATTCCAAAACCTTAAGGAGCTGTGGTGCAGATTATGAAAGCTAGAAATCTGAGCTCTAATTTCAGGTCCCATATCAGCTATGCAAACTACAATACCTTTCTTCCCTTGTGATTTGTGTATTTTTAAATGAGGTAAGAAAAAGACTTTTGTCCCTACCATCTTCCCAGTGATGCTTACTGATATTTATTGAGTAAAATATTCTTCATGTAAAAGAAATATTTACTAACAAATGATTTCGAAAGACTTAGTAAACAAAAACCTCTATATGAACACATAATAATTATGTAGGAGGGAAATGAACACAGAAGCACTTTATGACAAGAAAAGACAAATAAAATCCACAGTTGCTCACGCATTTCATACTTAATGAAAAAATATGCATTGGCAAATTTATTTAGTGCTTGCCTAAGTGAAACATTAAACAACCTATTTTAGAGTCCTTCGTTTACACAACTCTAAGTATATTTGACCTTCTAATGGATAATAGCAATGCTGGGTGTAATCATTGGCTACATTTACATAATACATTTATTTTGCTATGCTGGGAAGATTTTCACAACATTGATCTCATTTTTCTTTCAGTGACTTTCTTGTGAGGTAAGCAGGACACGTAACTCAGTGACAGATGTAAAATATAGACTAGGACGCTGTTCCAATCATCAAAGGAGAGGAAAGATATTTACACTCACACACATGCACACAAAATGCCAATTGATGGATATATCACTTTCAAAATATATGAAGAACTGCACAGGAGACATTTCACAAATGTAAGATGGCAAGTTATCTTTTCAATTATTTTTTCTAGTTATCCAGACTGTTTATTTTTGTTCCGACAGCACTTGATCTACTTTATATATATATATTTCATAAATAAATTTCTCTTCCACTTATAATTTTATACCCTATATCCACATAAAGAGTTCGCATAACATTGATATTTGAACTCCTCGAATCTTTGTTGTTGATCAAATTCATCAATTCAGATTAAGACTGATATTTTAAGTTTACATTGTGAATATCCCTTGGATCAACAAGTACAAAGCAAAAAGAAAATAGTAAGTTATTCACATTGCAAAACTAACAAGATCAGGGCCTTTGCTGAATAGAATCTTATAAGCTGGGGCGGGAGGCTGTTGTGCAAGCTTTCTGGAGTGCACAATTTTCTGGTGCGTAGTCACAAAGCAACGAACCAAACCAGATACATGACTTGATGCGAGGAACCGTGTAATGGCCACTGATCATAAAAATAGTTTGATAAATAAATTGTGGTGAAATACTCTCAAGGTATAAGTTTTAACAAAACTTCATTTGCCGAAAAGGTGAATTTGTGTTTTTTTATACTACAAATCACAACCATTATTGAATTTGAAGTCAATCTAAATTCACATAGGAAGTATTCTAAACCATATTATGGTGGGCTATTGAGTATTGAAGTATATCACATGTAAACCTGCAAATATTTTGTTCTTCTGATATGTGCAGATGACTATGTATAATCCTGCATCAGATGAGAATTTAAACTTAAACTACATTTTTCTGTGGATTTTTTGTGAAAAATACGTTTCAAAGGTAGTGTCTTAGATTATAATGAAAAAAATAAAAAGGAAAATACGATTTCCTTCTTTGCATGGCTATCAGATACTTGCATCAACACAGTAGGATAAGAATGGCTCTTGCCTCCTTCTTGATTAGGAACTGGGGAACTTGAAGGACAGAACATTCACTGTGAGAATAAGAGGGGGAAGAAAGGTGACAGAAAAAAGCAGCCAACAGAAACATATGAAAAGCAGAAAACAACATGAGCTCCTACTCAATATTAGCCTATGAATTAAAATTCAAAGTGTATAAAGGAGGCCAGACGAGCATCAACAGAAATCAGTAGCTCCAATACTTACTCATGCCCACCAAGAGAATGACCTTATGCTGAGGAAGTTGTAGAGGAATGTTACTCCCCGAACAACACAATGGAAACAAAGCTCCCAATTTTACCTTTAACTCCAAGCTAACAGACATTATGAAGCAAGTTGCATATGAGACAATAAGCATGGAAACTGAAGAAATCTGCGGACCCTATCCTTGTCCAGTGGAGAAATCCATGAATTTTCTTCAGGTTTCTCCTTTGGTCTTTCCATCCATCTCCATCACCGGCCACCCACAGAGCAAGACCTCAAGTCGGCCAGTGAAATGCAAGCCTGGGGAAACGCGGAGAAAATAATGTCTTAGAAAGATCATCCTCAAAGATGTTGCAGTCCCGAAATAACTTGTGCATGAGCTCCAGGGGTCCTTAGGTTCCCACAGTCTAAGAAAGAACTGGAAGGACAGAGTTTGTCCCCCTGGCAGCTGAAGTTTGAAAAGTACAACAGGAATAGAGAAATGCTGGCCTCAGGTGCCTGTTACTGAGTGCTGTTTTATGACAGCAGAATCTTCTTTGACTTTTATCATTTGTTGTACTTTAATAACAAATCTTCATCTGAAAAGACAGTTCAGCAACTGGGCCTCACAGTTCAGAGGGAAAAATAATGTTCTTGTGTGTGAGACAGAGAGTTGAGGAGGAGAGAAAGTTTCAAAGGGAAAGGAACATTTTGAAAAAAAAAATTAATAACAGAAGCACATTCCAGTGTTGAATTTCTTTCCAACAGAAAATAATAGAGGAATTAAAGAAGTAAAACAGTTGTTGAAATTCAGTTTTGACACATGTACAAGCAAGACATGAAGTACAGAGAAATGAAGAATCAAACAGCGAAACATAAGTGATTTTGAAAAGAGATTGGGAGACATATGAACAATAAATATTCTTAGCAAAAAATAAAATTGGAAAATAAAGAAACAATATTGAAACAAAACAATTTTTTCTTTAGTTGGAAAATACTAAAGTGCCCAGAGGAAAAAAAAAAGAACCAATTTATTAGCTGGTATAAGAGATTAAACTAATGGATTTTCATGTCAACTCACCCCTTGGTGAAATCTGTAACATTTCCAATGAACAGAAAATCTTTAACATTTCTATGAGAAAAGAATGGTTATGTCTGATTGTATATGAAATGGAATTAAAATTTTCATTTTTGTCACTAGAACCTAGAAGTCAGTGCAATTCCATCTATTAAAGCAATACAAGAATCCTCCACGCAGGCAAAAATTCATCTACTTACCAAGGTGACAGTAATATTTGGGGACTTATAAATATGACAAAATAGATGATTAGTTATTTCTCACTCTGGAAGTAACTCAGAAGGCCACACAAAGGTCATTCAGAACATCATTGTTGTTTTCCAACTTGAAATGTAAAGTGTCTAAAAGCTAAAATCTAAATCTACCAATTTCCCCTGTAGGTAATAATGTCCATATCACATATTTGTACCCAATGATATTTAACAGAAATCTACTGGCAACAAATATTTATTTTCTCCTTATTTCTCCTTTACAATATGAACTGAAAGCCCTGAAAATAATGTGATGTTGACACAAACCCTTCACTCTAAGTATAACAGAAATAAAATAAATGATACAAAGTTTCTGTTTTCCTAAGTGCACTGTGGAGCTGGGTAGGCACTTTACTGCATGGAATAAATGCACTACTAGCAGTTTATAATAATTTCAGGGGTTTTATCATTTATACAAAGTATATTGTTGAAGTATAGGATGTGTTGTATGTGGACATAGAAATCTACATGAAACAAAACTTCAAATGTGGAATAGGCTGAATGCAAAAATAGAATACACTAGAAAATCAGAATTCTGCCCCTGCAGACTTGCAAGTGGTTGACTTGCTTCAGCGACTGGACATGCAGTCCAACAGACATGGGCTGTGTTCTGAAATGCAAACCCTAAGCCCTGTAAAGAAGATGATGGGATAATTTCAGCACTGTGGCTGGGTAAAAGCATTAAGTTTTGTCTTCATTCAGTGTATTGATTCAGTCTAGTGTATGCATCTTCTGGCTCTTTCCCACAGTTAAAATCACTGTGAAAGGGAAATGTTTCTAATTGGTTCAGAACATCAAGCCTGCCACAATAGCACAGGTAAAGAAAGGATGAGGTCTTCCAGAACTACTTCAGAAAGTGGCAACAATAATGGGATAACTGTTTTGCAAGCAACTGGAAGGATTCCAGGGTGATAAATGACAATATGTCTTTTACTGTCATAATTTTTTAAAAAGTAAACATTCACCGTTTTTTATCATGCCTTATGTTCCATGTCAAACCGTATCCATTTATGCTCCTTGAATATGTGTAGTCTATAAATGATACCTTAATAGAACTGTGAAGACAAGAAAAGAAACACTTTCCCTAGATAATGGAACTAATATATTTTGATACATAATTTGATATGCAGAACAAGTTCCTGTGTCAAAGTAATTATTTAAGGTCAATATTTATCACCACATCGGTTCACGGTTGTGGCTGTCAAATGTAAGGGTCAGGTGGTAAAAGTCCAGCCAACCACTTTGTCCAAGCACATACACAGCCAAAGGTGGTTACAGTTCAAATGTGGCTTTATTATTGCCAATGAGAATTTATTGAGAATTAGCTACTTGTCATGTAATAAAATCACAACTAGAAATAATGTTCTGTTGCAGTGATGTAATTCCTCTCAGGAGTTTAAGCAAAAGGTAGCAAGAATGGCCTCTTAATGTAGAGTGTATGTAGTATGACAAAACGAACACAGGCAAAGTGAAGAAAATCTAGCTAGTTAGGAATCTTGAAGCAGAAACATCTAAATATTTGAGAAGTTTCCTCTCATCCGATTTGCATTCATGTTGTACAACTCCTTGTTACTCAGTTCAAAAAACCCAGTGCATCAAAGATGGTGAGGAAATCAAAATAAGTGTTCTAAATATACAAACAAATAGAAAATAACACTTGGATCAATAATTTCCTCATTAATTTCAACCGGCTTTATTTTGTCCTGTTGAAAGTTAATAAATTGACAACCGATTGTTCATAATTGAATATACAGGAATCTTGTTTCAGTGTGTCTGTCATCTAAGCTGCATTTAAAAGAATTATAATCCTGAACAATGCTTCTCAAACCCTTCCGCCCATATGAATGAGCTTAGGATCTTGTCCAAATACACTTACTTCTTTGGTAGTCCTGGAGTGAAATTTGAGATACAGCATATTTGTGTATCTCTAAATAGCGATATTAGATGCTCATTGCCACTATAGCAAATCCTTAAAAACTCAGTGAATTGAAACAACACCAATTTTTATGTTACATTTTTGGAGGTTAGAAGTTCAAAATCTCTCCAGGTGCAGTAGAGAGATGTTGGCCAGTTTGTATTCATTCTGGAGACTTTGGTGGTGCAGTCCTTCAGTTTCCGCTCCCAAATTCCAGAGGCTGCAAACATTCTCCGGCCGGTGGCCTCACACCAATCCTCTTGACACCCGCTTCAGGTCCGTGCATCCTTTTCGTTCTTACCTCTGTGCCTCCTTCTTTCACGGACCCTTGTGGTTACACTGTAATCACCCGGACCATTGGGACGCACTCGCCATATCAACATACTTAATTTGTTCATTCCTACCAAAGCCTTTACCGTCCAGTGCAACTTAATGCCTGATTCTGGGGATAGACAATTTTGAAGGACTGTTATTTTTTTCTCTGTCCCCCTCCCCCAACTAATGCTGATAATGCTGCTGCTCTTTCCGTTGCCTGTCATTACAGCACAGGAGAAAATGTCCCAAGATTTGCCTTGGTAGATCCGTTGGACAGGGGATCAGAACATTCATTTTAGTTCTGTGGCTTATTCAAGTGTAGCACAGAAACTGAGCTGAGATGGGAAAGAGCTCGTCCTACTACCAGAACTGTAGATAAATAGATAAGTTGATAGATAGATAGATAGATAGACAGACAGACAGATAGACGATAGATAGATAGATGACAGACAGATAAGCAGATACACTCTCTAAATATTTATATTTCAAATTGAAGAGTTCTCAGAATCTTTCAGAGAAAGACATTTTATTTGCATACACATAGGGAGGAGAAGAGAAAAAAACATTTAGATGTATAGTCTACACAGAATTCCACATGATATTGAACTTTCCTACTCTTTCACCATGGAAAGGCAACTTTTGAAAATCATACTGTATAGTCTGTGTGGATGTGGTCTTGTTTCTCCTCTGCTACCATTTGTAAGTAAAAGCTCCCATGAAGACAGGTTTTTCTTCTAACTGCTTGCGTACTACTTATTTCATTCCTCTCTGTTTTCTGGTTTTTTTCCTTCTTTTCCTCCCTTCCTTCTCTCTTTCCTTTCTTCTCTTTTAATATTGTTCACTAGTGACTAGCTGAAAGCCCACATGCAGTAAGTGCGCCTATGTTACCTAGCTTATCAGGGTTTGAAAATATGAACAGATATTTTAAAATACTAAATCATTGTTCAACCTTCCATTATAATTATTGTATCACTTCTTTTTAAATTATACATTACTCAGATTTAGGTTAGTCAATATCTCGTGTTGTTTTATCTCATTACTTTGGAAAATTCAAATTTGATTTGTGGTATTATTTTATTTGCATGTTGTTTTGCTTTTGAAAATTACATTTTGAACCAAAATAACCATGCAAAGTACAGCACAGAGAGTAAAAAGATTAAAAAGAGAAACCAGTAAACTGAGAAATAATATTAAACAGTGTATATATTTTTTCAATTGATATTCTAGGGAGAAAGATGAGGAAGAATAAAGACAAAATGGAAGGAAATTATGCCTGAAATATTTTCAAATTTAAAACTACAAACAAAATCAAGAAGCTAAAGCATACTGTAAACTCTACTGAATGTCCCCAGAATCATGGAGTTTTCTTCCATGTGGATGTGGAATTTAGATGACTCAAAGTTTTGCTGGCTTATTTTTCCTGACCTTTCCAGTACGTTCTGTGCATATGCAGATTGATATTCAGTTAAAGACTTTAGGAAACATGAAAGCAGCTTTCTGGGACTCTTCACTTACTGCTTGGTACACTCTGCTTTGCAACATCTTTCTGGTTTTTGTCTCTGCAAACTTTAATTTGTGTCTCTTCAAATTGCCATCCTTGCCAAGCTTATTCGGGTTTTCTTCCATGCATACAGTGCTATAATTTCATTGATGCAGAAAGCAATGGCATTGTAGGACTCTCTGCCCTAGTTTTATTTTTCTTTGGCATACAGTCCTATTTTCTCCATTTTTTTTCTATTTGAAATATCTTTTTAAATAAATATATCTAGTCTGTGTGTTCAACAGTGTATAATAGGAAGGCAATCCTGGGCTGTCTTACTTCTTCATGGTTAAGAGAGATCTTTCCAATGTAAAGAAAAAAAAATGCATTATAGAAAATAAATGATGAAGGAACTTCGATAATACGGCTATTATATCTTTCTTCATATACTACCACCAGTAAGCATCTAACTGGATTTTTTTTTAAAGTAACAAATTTCTTCTTAGCTTATTTCAAGGAATTTATTAAACCATTGAAAGGGGAGAACATTTGGTTTAATATAAAACCATTATGAGACATTTAACTTTGTAAACGTGTTTTCTGCTAATACCAAGTACATGTGATCATGTAGATCTATCTAGGTGTATTTCTTGACAGTTATACATTAATACAATACTGACCACAAAAAGAAGATGTATGAGGATTTCCAATGCTATTATTTTATGCCTGTACTTTTAATTGCAAATTCTTTAAGTGGAAATCAAATTGTAAGTTATTTTATATGGCACTCACATCACCTATTTATCACTATTAATTAAAATTTTTATAGTATTCTGGAAATATGCCTGATACATGAAAAAAGCATATGATATGTTTTATTCTTTCAAATATGCATGTGTGATGAATTCAATACAGACTCTCAGTCACTCAGCAACAGATCTTGAAAATATCAATTCCATTAAGTTCTTTCTTTATCAAAAATTTTTAACTAGTTTGTAGAAGATGCCATTATCACAGGTTTAGGGTAGAATTTCCATTGAACTGTGAGGATAGTTGATAACAGTTTGGTCCCTTCTGCCATCTTTCCAATTTACTACTTTCCAATACATACGGTTGGGAGTGAGAAGGTGAGACTAACATCTATATTGGTCTTGCACTGTCTCAGGTGCTACTGTAACAGATGCATATACAGAGCCTTGTTTATTCTTTGTAGCACCCTTATTAGGAAGACATTATTACTATGTCCATTTTACACTTGTGAGAACTGAAGAACTGAGATATTAACTGGCTTGTCCAGCATCTCACAGTTATAACAGCCATAGCCATAAATCGAACCTTTGAATGCAACTGCTGTGCTCCACTGAAAGTATATTGGTGGTGTCACTAACCACAGTTCCAACTCAGGCCTCTTAAATTTATTCTGCTCAGTTCTCTCCAGCGACAGTTGGAGGAATT
The DNA here is from genome assembly GCA_004363535.1 of Dasyprocta punctata. NCBI lineage: Eukaryota > Metazoa > Chordata > Mammalia > Rodentia > Dasyproctidae > Dasyprocta > Dasyprocta punctata. Next base: position 1,758 of record RJWM01042244.1, on the reverse strand, counting down.
TACACATCTCTGAGTCTTACACAATGAGATCTATTTACATTTCCAAATGAAAGTGCTGGAGACAAATGAAAGCTGCTCTTCCTGAGAAGTCAGAGGATGAATCCTAGAGCCAAGGTCACAGCCAGGAAACTCAAATCAATTTCCCAGACTGCACGTGCTAAGACTCAGACTCTCCTTTACCTAGTTTAGTCCTCAATTTCATCATCAGATTCTCAAAGATCAGATCATTATTTTCTACCCAGTGTAAATATATGCATGAAGAACCATAGTCCCAAGCATTAGCAACTGAAAAGTAAAAGCCTAATTTCTTCAAATACTTCTTAGAATGTGAGGGGAGAGACATAATGGAACATATACCAAAAGTGTACCGTGTATTTTTCCCCAGAGTAAATATAATTGTTCAGTTAGAAGCTCTAGTAGAGAAGAGCATATCCTGTTCAATTCAATAAGGTATTTCCAGTTCCAGGAGAACTTCTCTATCACATAGTAGTCACTAGATAAACAGTTCTAGGATTTACGAATGAATGAATGAATGAATGAATGATGCAGGTAGTTAAAAGCAGAAAGAAAACGCAAGTAAATTCCTATATTTAGAGAAGTTAAATGTTAATTCTCTGGCTGTAAAAGCTGTAATTCATGTATTTGAGTCCTTTCTCCTTGTTTCCTTATGAAAAAATTTCAAAGCCAAGGAATTTCTAGGTTTATCATTCAATGTATTACTTTGTGTAGCACACTCATATTCAATTCGCTGGCCTCCCACTGTAGTGTAAGTAGTGTCAATGAAAATAAGGAAGAAAGATTAACTATTTTTTCTTATTAAATTTGAAAAACAAACAGGAAGGTTAATTGCAGTCTCCAGTCAGAAAGGAAACCTATGGAGGCAAACTGAGACATCACACACCGACTCCCCAGCAAATCAATGGCAACACTGATACAGCTCTAAAGCTTTGCCTACTGTGCAGTTTCTAGATCACCTTTGTTTATTCTGTGTGACTATAACAGGAATGATGATGCTATGTAATATATAAACAATAGAAGGTTATTTGGCCCAGGCTCCTGGACCGTGCTGGCTTCAGCTCACAGCTTTCATGCTGCATCATCCAATGGTGGAAGGCAGGAGAGGAGATTTAAAACCAAGAGAGGAAGAGGGAACCAGATTCACTTTCATATCCATTTTTGCAATGGTTCACCTGCTGAAGTCATTCCAGGGAGCAGAACACTCACAAGCCACTCACCTCTTCCTAGGCCTACTATCCAAACCCTGTTCCACTGGAGATGAAGTCTCTATCGCATGAACATTTGGAACACACTCATGCCATACCACAAGCCAACTCCCCGACTCTCACTTGTACAGTCATTTAACTGAAGAACGGTTGTCAAATTTCTTGTGGTTAAAGATGCATGATGCAAAATAGTAACTCTTAGCTGAACCGTGTCCAACTTGGAACCCTGAACGGGCTTATGGGAGCCCATTATCAGACTTCAATGATATGTATTTACTAAAATAAAAATATAGTTTCCAGTACCTGGGTAGGATTAATCCATTATATTGTACCTTAGTGACATTTGGAGACCTGCGGTTTGACATTCTCTGATAACCTTTTATTTCAAGATCTACAAAATTACATTGCTTTTAGAATGCTATCTGTATTTTAAACACTATGCTTTCTGAAGATATATGGTGAAACATACCTTCCATTTTTCTCTCACAAAGATTTTATTTTGCACTAAAACCTACATTCCAGTTCTGAGAATTTG
>RJWM01042242.1:0-14480 GCA_004363535.1 Dasyprocta punctata | reverse complement strand
GTGTGGCCTTTTTTTTTATTTATTTTTTTTTTTTGCAGCACCAGGGATTGAAGTCACAACTTCATGCCTACCAGACAAGCACTTAAGCCATTGAGCCAAACTCCTGGCCCTAGTTTTTTGAGGCAGGGTCGCACTATGTAGCTCAGGCTGGCCTTGCGCTCGCGTTGTAGCCCAAGCCAGCCTCAAACTCACAACGCTCCTCCTACCTCAGCCTCCTGAGTGCTGGGATTGAAGGCATGCGCCACCACGCCTGGTTTAGCATGGCCATTTTAAAGGTGAAGGAATTAAGGGAAGTAGCTCACTCAAGGCCACACAGTTACAAGTAGCAGGCAGGAGTAGGGCCCAGGGTCTGCATCCTAGCCCTCTGTGCTCTTCTCTGAGGAGTAGGAGCCGGAATAGGATAAGGATTCCAAAGTACTGGGGCTCCTAAGCCACTGGTCCTGGTTGCAACTCTGCTGGTCTCCCTCTAGTCGGACCCTTTGGGACTGAATGCGACCCCACTGCCCCAAGACTCAAGCTTGGTGGAAACACCCCTGGCTGAGAGCAAGGCCAGAAAGAAGCAGCTCTCGGAAGAGCAGCCAAGCGGCAACGGTATGAAGAAGCCCAGGGTGAGTGTCCAGGGTGGCCTGGACCTGGCTGGTAAGCAGTCAGCTCAGGCAGCCAACCAGCAGAGGATAGGCATCAGCGGCTTGTCGGGAGGGGGCCCTGGGTGCAGTTTACCAGATGTACAGTGTTGAAGCTTGGTTGCTAAATCTGACCGATGCTTTTGTGACTCTTTTGCTCTAGATTGAAATCCCCGTGACACCCACAGGCCAGTCAGTGCCTAGTTCCCCTAGTGTCCCAGGAACACCAACTCTGAAGATTTGGGGTGCGTCCCCCGAAGATAAGCAGCAGGCAGTTCTCCTCCGACCAACTGAGTGAGTCCCTGCTGACTGACTTGGTGGGCAGCCTGCCTGGAACTGGATTATGGCAGGCAGGTCACGTTCATTGATCCTGTCTCTGCCCCAAGGGTGTACTGGGACCTGGACATCCAGACCAATGCTGTCATCAAGTACCGGGGCCCTTCAGAGGTACTGCCCCCGCATCCAGAAGTGGAGCTGCTCCGCTCCCAGCTCATCCTGAAGCTTCGGCAACACTACCGGGAGCTGTGCCAGCAGCGAGAAGGTAGCTGCCTCCTGGCCCTCAGCCCCCTTGGTTTCCAGCCATTTTTAGCAAGAGCTGTGGCTTTAGCACATGGACTTGGGGATGGCTCGGGAGTTCAGTGGTGCACATCACATGCTGTGGAGCAAAAGCGACCTGTTGGAGTCCTGGCTTCATTAATCACTGACTATGATCCTGGGCTCAGTGCTTAACTCCATCGCACTTTGCTTCGCTATCTATGAGACAAGAATAGTAACAGTGCTTACAGGGTGGCTGCAGCCATGCAGTATCGGTACTTTTCACATATTGGCAAAAGAGCTTAAAAACAAGTATTTACACCTCCTAGAATTATTACAAGGAGTGAGTGAAATGGCCAAGTACTCAGTCAACTGCAGCTTTTAATGTGTGTAATTAGTATATAAAGTTGTTTGATCTTGCTGAAATACAGACCTCTGTCCTTTTTTTGTCCCTGTGTAATATTTATTGACAGTCTTGGTAAAACTAGTGATTGTCAGAATACACTTGGGGAAATAAGACCTAGGAAATAAGCTTCTGAAGCAGGGCTTGCTGGCACACTACTGTAATCCCAGCCCTCTGGGAGACTGAGGAAAGAAGATTGCAACTTTGAGCCCAGCATGGGCAACTTAACTAAAGTTACTTCAAAATATAAAAAGAAGTTGGGGATGTAGCCCAGTGTGAAGGTTCTAGCTTCAGTCTCCAGTGTTGCACACACAAAAGAAAGCTTCTGAAGTATTGGGGGCCATGTTTTATTTACTGCTGGCATGGTGCCCTCTTATGTGCCAGGCCCAGAGTAGAAACTGTTGGCTAAATCTAGACCCTCAGCATTTCTCTTGTCTTGCAGGCATTGAGCCTCCTCGGGAATCTTTCAACCGCTGGATGCTAGAGCGCAAGGTGGTGGACAAAGGGTCTGATCCCTTGTTGCCTAGCAACTGTGAACCAGTCGTATCGCCTTCCATGTTTCGTGAAATCATGAATGACATTCCCATCAGGTACAGCCCTATGGCTGGGTATTATGGTCTCTGTGCCCAGTTAAGTATAGCAGAGCTCCAACTCTGTCCACTCTGTCACCTAGGTTATCCCGAATCAAGTTCCGGGAAGAAGCCAAGCGCCTGCTTTTTAAATATGCAGAGGCTGCCAGACGACTCATCGAGTCCAGGTTTGGCTCTCTCTGCCCCATGTACAACAGATCCATGTGGGGAGGTCGTAGGCCAGCTGCTCCCCTTACCTACTCAGGACTCCGTCCTTTCCAGATACAGAACACGGGCTAGAATGCAGGCCTAGGAGCTGACACCCAAGATACCAGTGAAGTGGCATGGGAAGAGGGTGGAGCAGACCCCTCAGCAGCTGGGTCCTGTGCACAACTGAGCCCTCTTTCCTTGCCTTTGGCAGGAGTGCTTCCCCCGACAGCAGGAAGGTGGTCAAGTGGAACGTGGAAGATACCTTCAGCTGGCTTCGGAAGGACCACTCAGCCTCCAAAGAGGACTACATGGTGAGTGGGCTCTCGGGTGAGGCCAGTTGAAAGACCCTGTGACCACTTTACCCAGGAATCCTCCTCTTCTTGGTCAGGTTCCCAAAGCAGACCCTGACATTTATCAGTCCCCAGAATCACGACTGGAGATGTTTGTCTAGGCTCCTGGCTTGCTCTCAGAGAACATTTTCATAGATACTCTTAATGGACCCTCAGGTGTGGGCACACACAAATAGCTATCTTTTCAACTTAATGAATCTTCAGTGTCTCTTCTGAGTAGATATTTTGGTAACAGATTGACAAACTGCTTTTGTGTGTGTATTCACATTAGTCAAGAGCTACCATCAGGCTGGGTGTGGTGGCATTCACCTGTAATCCCAGCAATTGGGGGAGGCTGAGGTAGGAGCATCTCTATGAGTTTGAGGCCAGCCTGGGCTACATAGTTCAAGGCCAGCCTGAACTACATAGTGAGACCCTGTCTCACAAAAAAAAAAAAAAAAAAAAAAAAGGCAAAAAGCTACCACCAGATTTAATTTCTTGCTTTTAAACATGTCCAGAACAATTCTGTTTTCTGGTCAAAACCTATCACTTGTTAAGCCACTCCACCAGCACTAGCAATGGGCTTTCTTTTCAGGACCATTTTTCACAAGAGACAAGGTTTCGTACTTCACGATAGTAACTGTGTACTTGACACGTAGAGAGTGACAAAGGTAGGTGTACTCACTAGCCAGAGTGACTGACTTTCATTCTTTAGTTTCACAGATGTGATTCAGCAAAATTACAAATGCTTGCAGGCATCCTTTCCAGTAACTAAAAGCTTAGTTTCTATGTCTGTACCAACTGAGTTCCCTGAGCTCCGTTTTGTAATCACCTCTCCCGGATAGGTTGCAAATGCTATAAGCCGGGACCATGCCTGGCTTGTCTGTTTTTCCAATAATTATAAGGGAATCTATCATAGTATAAGTCCAACAAAAACTCCTGGCATTTACTGAATATACTTGTATGCCAGGGGCTTGGTAAATCCTGAAAGAGAATGATTGCATTTAATATTTAAACTGTTTTGTTAGGTATTTTGTGTTCCTTTGACAGTTGAGGAATGAGGTTCAGAGAAGCCAAGGGATTAGTCCAAGGGACACAGGTAGTGAGTAGCACAGCCAGTTTCAAAATGAAGACTGCTGAAATTCTAGAGCCCTGAGGTTATATGCCAGTCCTGCTGAGGCCCTTTGGCCTCCACAAGTGCTCTGATCAGGAGTTTTCTCCAGGACCGCCTGGAGCACCTGCGGAGGCAGTGTGGCCCCCATGTCTCGGCTGCAGCCAAGGATTCTGTGGAAGGCATCTGCAGTAAGATTTACCACATATCCCTGGAGTATGTCAAACGGATCCGAGAGAAGCACCTGGCCATCCTCAAGGAAAACAACATTCCAGGTAGGGGCAAGGTGATGGGGAGCCAGCAGTGAAGCTGTCAACTCTGTGTTCTGGGCCATGATTGAAGGAAAAAAGGCGGGGGAGCTTCAAGCCGGGGACTGATTTGGGGAACCAGTTTCTCCCAGTGGTGTTTGGGCAAACCTGCTGTGTCTTTTGGCTTGGGCAACTCGGCATTCCTCTGGGAAACAGGAAGAAGTGATGAGAAAGGGAAACGGTCAGAAGTTGGTGGGGAAAAAACAGGCCAGTAATAAGTAGATGGACCCGTTTATATCCATTCTCTGGAAGACTTTTTCCAGGATGAGGTATAGTAACACCTGACCATAAGTGTTATGTGACTATTCATAAGTTACTCAAGTCAACTGCTTGACCTGCAAAGATTTCCATATTATAACTCTCATCATGAGAGTAGCACAGATTTTTGTACTTTTGCTCGGCAGCAACCCCCATAGGCCTCAGCCTACTTGACTACAGGCCCCAAGGCATGGCAAACAAGGTCAGCTTCCGTGTTGGGCATATGAACACAGGCCACTTTTTCTGCTTTAACAGTTGCCTGGTGGTTTCATTGTTTTTAATGGCTCTTTGTTCTCTTTGTAAGGAATTGGTTCACACAAGTTTACTGATCTGTAGAATGAGACTTCCTCTGTATAAGGCTCCTGGTACATAGTAGGTGCTGAGGCTGTCTGGGCCACTGGCCCCTCACTGCTGTCCCTGCCCACAGAGGAGGTGGAAGCCTCTGAGCTGGACCCCCGTCTGGTGTACTGCTACCCACTGCGGCTGGCCGTGCCTGCACCCCCCATGCCCAGTGTGGAGATGCACGTGGAGAATAACATGGTCTGCATTCGGTACAAGGGAGAAATGGTCAAAGTCAGCCGCAACTATTTCAGCAAGCTGGTAAGAGCTATTGGGACGAGGGCCTGGATGACAGTGCAGGTTGGGGCCTGGCATCTCTCGTCTCAAGGGTCCAGAAGCAGGTGGCCAGTGTTGAGGCTACAGACCACTTGTAAAGCCAGCACTTTCTATCCTGCAGTGGCTCCTGTATCGCTACAGCTGCATTGATGACTCGATCTTTGAGAGGTTCTTGCCCCGGGTCTGGTGCCTTCTCCGACGGTACCAGGTACAGGCCTGGGGCAGCAGGTGAAGGGCTTCCGTGGGGCAGTAGGGATGTTCAGCCTGATGCTGACTGTGGCCACTCTACAGATGATGTTTGGCGTGGGCCTCTATGAAGGGACTGGCCTTCAGGGATCACTGCCTGTGCATGTCTTTGAGGCCCTGCATCGACTCTTCGGCGTCAGCTTCGAGTGCTTCGCCTCACCTCTTAACTGCTACTTCCGCCAGTACTGTTCTGCCTTCCCTGACACAGATGGCTACTTCGGATCTCGTGGGTGAGAACCAGGGACTGGTGGACCCCCTCTTGCCCATGCATGGGACACTGTCTCCACAGCACAGGTTGTATGAGCCTGCTCCTTCCTGATGCTTTATGGCTGTAGTTAGGCAGTCTTGGGGTAGTTGTCTCCACCACTTATCAGCCATGTGACCTTGGACATGTCATTTAACCTCTGGGAGCCTCAGCTTTTTTGGCCCTGTGGGTGGGCATGAGACACCTCCTAACCTGACCTGTGGGCTTCTCAGTGAATTAGCTCAGGTTTGGAATAGGATCACCTGACTGCAGGCACTGGGGAGCAAGAAGTATAACACAGGCTTCAGAGACCTCACGTTCAGCTAGTGGGCGGCGATGAACACAGATGAAAGAAGATAAGCTGTCTCCAGTAGGAAGAGATGGCCAGGTTGTCAAGAGACCCAAAGCTCAGCAGCTGGGGTAGTATCAGGTGTGGCTTGTGCTGTGGTAGCAGCAAGTTCAGAGCTGAATTTGAACTCCAGCTCCTCCAACTTGGTGGACAAGGGCATCCAATCCTGAGCCTCTGTCCTCATCCATTCAGGGGACAGGATCATTCCTTGTCCCAGGAAAAATTAAGCATGAATATTAGCCACTGGCCTAACCATGGTCATCTTTTCAGCATAGCTGTCTAAGGGAGGGGTGGCATACATTTCAGGTTGAGACTGGGTCCTGAAGGGACTTGGAATGCTTGCCTCTGTCCTCAGGCCCTGCCTGGACTTCGCCCCAATGAGTGGTTCCTTTGAGGCCAACCCTCCATTCTGCGAGGAGCTCATGGATGCCATGGTCTCTCACTTTGAGGTGGGTATGGGTTTCTCACTTTGATGGAGGGGCAGGGAGAATTGCCGGCCATGTGAAGGGCAGCCCCAGATGTCCACCCTGTGCTTCCTTCCACAGAAACTCCTGGAGAGCTCACTGGAGCCCCTGTCCTTCATCGTGTTCATCCCCGAGTGGCGGGAACCCCCCACACCTGCGCTCACCCGCATGGAGCAGAGCCGCTTCAAACGCCACCAGCTGGTCCTGCCTGCCTTTGAGCATGAGTACCGCAGTGGCTCCCAGCATGTCTGCAAGAAGTGGGTGCTTGGGGAGGGCAGGGGAAGGAGGGCCGGGCGGGCCAGGCCAGGCTGATCAGGCCAGGCCCAGGCCCAGCTCCAGCCCCATCCTGAGCAGCTGCCTTTGTCTGCAGGGAGGAAATGCACTACAAGGCCGTCCACAACACGGCCGTGCTCTTCCTACAGAACGACCCTGGCTTTGCCAAGTGGGGGCCGACGCCTGAGCGGCTGCAGGAGTTAAACACCGCTTACCGGCAGTCAGGCCGCAGCCATGGCTCCAGCTCTTCATCATCATCTTCCTCAGAGGCCAAGGACCGGGACTCTAACCGAGAGCAAGGCCCTAGCCGAGAGCCTCACCCAACTTAACATACCCTGCGGGGAGGAGGAGCCCCGGGGGTGCTGGTATGGACTGCTGGGACTCTGGCTTTTGGAGGCTGAGAGAACACCAGGACCCTCCTCTGGGCTGGCAGCAGGACTTGGGCTGCCGCTGACATAGGAATATTATGGCCCTGCCAGGGCTCCCCCTCCCTGCCCTTTTCCCCACACCCCAGCTAAGACTCACTATAAGTCCTTTGTAAATAGGCCCAATACCTTCCCAACCCCATGCTGACCCTGTTGCCCCTTTGTTTCATTTGTAAAAGGAAATACATAACCCCCCTAAGAATGTGTGAAGGTCTTGAGGGCAGAGAAGGCCAAAAACCTGGGGCTACTCTGGATCACTAACCTCCATACCCAGGATCACCTCCTGACTCCTGGACCTCTGTGCCACATCCCAGAGACCCCACACCACTGAGTCCCTGATGGCTTCTGCCTGTGCTCAGCAGACTGGAAGAGTCCAGGGCCTGTGCTATCTAGCTCTAGGCCTCCATAGCTGGGCCAGCCCAGGTGCCTCTGGAGATGAGGACCAGTAATTGTGCCCTGTGCCCAGGCTGAAAGCCAGACTCTTGCTGGGCCTGGAGCCAAGCCTTTGAGCAGGTAGCCTCAGAGCCACTGTGGACCTCAGGGTGCAGGGCTTACTCTCAGATCCTTTAGGCATGAAGTCCTGGGGGAAAAGCAGGGTCTAGAGGTGCTTGGCAGGACTTTTCCCCAGCTCAGCTCTCCTAGGATGAGGCCTCTGTACCAAGGCACTGCCCTGAAGTGGGACCACTGTAGTTGTAAGACAGGGCCAGCTACACTGGGGAGCCAGGCCACATTGGGCTGCTAAGGCATCTACCTTCTGCTTCCTTTGTCCTTGTGTGGTTCACACTGTTACCAAGTGGACAAAGTAAGCTGGCCAGGGCTGGACTCTGGTCCCTTTATTGAGACTAAGGGGCCAGTGGGTCCATCCAAACAAAAATAAATTTCTCTCTTGAAGCCTGCCTGCAGGCTGGGGCGCCCAACATGTCCTAGCTGGGGCACATGGCTGTCCCCCAGACCCAACAGCACAGAGCTGTCTCCTTTGTAGTGACAGGAAGCTGGCTGCTCAGTATCTGGAGAACCTAAGTGGGAGAGGGAGATGGATCCCCCAAACCCTAGGAGAGCTGGCCCGATATCCATGATCTGCATTAGGGCCTTGGGCTCAGTCTTCGGTCAGGGTGATGACGTCGTACTCAATGCCTTGGTGCTGCAGCTGTTGAATGTGTTCAGGCACCGCCTCTTCTGTGCCAAACAGGCCCTGGGCTTGGGCCATGGCAGCATCAGCCACTGCTGCCAGGGAGGAGAAAGCACGGTTAGCCTGAGGCCCCAAGATCTAGGCCTGCCCCTTCTGAGATCTAGATCCAGCCCCATACCTGTGACAGCAGAGTGCGCTGCGGCCTCAAGCTGAGCCTGAGTGACAAGCTGCTGGCCTGGGGACACAGGCACATACTGGATCTGGAGGGAAGAACCTGATGAGCAGTGGCCCTGGAGGAGCCTTCAGTACTCTAGATCTGTGTAGCCCCCATGTGCCCTACCTGGGACTCCTGCAGGAATGGGGCTCCTTGTTCATACTGGATGTGTGTAATCTGGCCCTCCTGTACCTGAAGAGAAGAATCCGGTCCATGATCCCAGAAGGAGGTGGTGCTGCCCTCCTCTCCAAACGCCAGCTCACCCCAGGCCTGGCCTACCTGGATGTGATGGCCATCTGGGACCACGACATACTCCTGGGGCAGCAGGTGCTGGACACCATCCTGAGAGATGATATACTGTACCTAAAGAAGTGGGGCGGGAGGCAGTTGCTGGGGCCCCACTCACCAGGTTCTCAGCTGAGGAGGGGGAGTAGAAGATACCAACAGTGGCAGAACAAACACGGACCCTGGGAGGAGCAGTACTGTTCCTCCCCAAGGTGGACCCTGGGCAGGAGGGCAAGACCAGCTCACCTGGTTGTCAGAGGTTACCAGGTGCTGTACTGTCTGGCCATCTGCTGTGGTGATCTCTTGGATATAGGTGGCTTCTTCCTGCCAAAGACAGGCCAGCTCTAGCCTCAGCGCTGTCTGTCCCCATCCTGCGGTGACCTGTCGTCACAGTCCCAACCCTAGTTTTTACCTGATTGGTCACTGTCTGTTCCTGGGCCACAATGATGTGTTCCTGGCCCAGCGCCTGCTGCAGCCGCTCTGGGCCCAGGACCCCATGACTGGACTGGAGGGCAGCTAGGCAGAGAGGGGACACTGCTCACTTGGGGTTCCTATGAGATCTGGAACACCCCAGCCCACAGGTGCCTTCTGGTGCAGGGGCTCAAGTCTGATCGACCCTGGTGCCCACCCTGCGGCCCCTGCGGTAACTCACTGTGCAGTGTGGCCAGTGTCTCCTCGTCACTATTTAAGATGATGGTCTGAGTGGGCGTCTGGGCTGGGGCCCGGGCTGTAGGGGTCCCTGTTTTCCTCCCATCAGGGCTGTGTAGCCGCTGGATGTGAAACTTGAGGTGCCCATTGCGATTGAAACTGAGGAGGAAGAAGAAGGCTCAGGACAGCCCCACTGAGCACGCCTAGCAGCCCCTGCCCATCAGCCGGCCTTACCGCTGCCCACAGAGGTGGCACGAGAAAGGCTTCTCATTGGTGTGGGTCAGCATGTGCCGCCGCAAGTCCTTCTTGTTCTTGGAGGCGAAACTGCACTGGCTGCACTGATGAGGCCGCAGGCTGGAGTGCTGCGCCATGTGGGCCTGCAGGAGGGGCAGGAGGGGCTGGCACCTGGGTCAGCACAGATGGCGGCAAGTCCTAGATCCCTACAGCCATCTGGTCAGGGAGCCAGGTGACACAGACCCAGAAAACCCAAAACCCTGTGCACTCAGGAGTGGAGCACAAAGTAAAACCAGATCAAGACGGCTGCCGCTGTAGCCTAAGAGTGCCGAGCCACAGGATCTGCCACTAGGTCACCTGCGAAGTCCTGCCCAGCTCACAGACCCCCTGCATCCATATATAACTTACAAGTGCTGGATGAGGTGACCTCTGACACCCTAAGGCTTAGTCCTAATTGGGCCTCAGTCTCCCCACCTGGCCCCCCTCCCTGAGCTCTGAGGACATACTATGTGGTCAGATCTACAAACTCAGGCAAATGGAGGGAGCCCCAGGGATGGACCCAGTAGGTGGCCCACGTCTTGCCACACTGTCTTCTCACTGGCCATGAACCTCTGTGCCCTCAGTATTCTAGAAAGCTCGAGTTTCCTCCCCATTCCTCAAGTCATCACCCCTCAGTGCCTGTGCTTTTGCAGACCCAGCTCCCATGCACCCCATTCTCTGGCATCCTCCTCAGCACCCCCACCCCGCCACGTCCAATGACTTGTTTTCTGTGTGTCTGTGTTGTGCCCTGCACACTTCCTTCACCCTGGGGACACTGTCCGGCATTAGTCACATTTATGTCTCATTGGCCGCCTGCCTAGGCTGAGCTTCCTGAGAACTGAGTCATCTCTGATCCTAGAGGGGAGCAGGCTGCTTGACAAAGGGTTGTATACAAATGGGTGGCTGGATGCCTGACAGCAGAGGCCCGGCAAGGGCAGCACCTACCCGGACCTCCGGCCACTGGCAGGCACTGAAGGGGCAGTCAGGGCACTTGAAGGCACTAGGCCCAGCGTGGGCCCGTTTGTGACTTTCCATTTCTGCTCGGCCATGGAAGGCCTCAGCACAGATCTTGCAGGAAAACTTCTTCGATGCTGCAGTGGCTGCAGATGGCGGGGAGGGCGGCATTACCAGGCCGAGGGCTTTACTGGCTGCAGGAGGTGGGGAGGAAGAGTTCGGGGGGTCTCCCGCCCTGTGGGTCTTGGCTGGAGATGGGGGCTCAGGGCCATCTCTGGGCAGCCCCCCACACTGCAGCAGGGGCCACTTGGCTCCAGAGGTCAGGGAATCCGGACTGGGGAAGGAGATGGAGCCATCTGCAGTCAACTGTTGAGAGACCAAGCAGTATGAGGTGCTGGGGTGGGGCAGGTGTTCTGGGAGGCGAGGCGGAGTAGGTGTTGGCCACCCCAAACCTACCTCGATGTGGTGTAGCTGGGTTCCATCAGCTGCCATGATGTAGTGAGTGCCAGCTTCTTTGAGGGTGTCACTCACAACCACAGCCTGGGCTGCCTCCCCTGGAGGCTCCTCACTGAGGACAGAGAGGGGAAGGGAAAGCAAGAAGACAGAGGGCTACAGGAACCCTGTTCCCAAGCAATGGGTATCAGCTGGGTACGGTGGTGCATACCCACTAATCCCAGCACTTGGGAGGCTGAGGTAGGAGGATCACCATGAGTTCAAGGCCAGCCTGGGCTATACAGTGAGTTTAAGACTAGTCTGGAATATGCAGCAAGACCCAGTCTCAAAAATAAAGATTAAAATCAAAAAACTCAAATACCAAGCAATAGGAATCCACTGAGGGTAACCACCACCACCACGACAGACTCAGAGGACTCTGCCCTGAATCAGCTGAGCCTCTGCTGTGTCTTCCACAGATGTTTACCAAGTGCCCCAGTACACTGTCCTGCTCCAAAAAGTGGCCCATCCACTTGATGGGTAGGGGCAGCAAGGTAAAGGCCCAAGGAGTCCAGCACAAGTATGGCCAAGTGGGACAGGAATAGAGGGCCAAGCCACCAAGAGCAAATGCTGGCTCTGCCACCATGAGCCAGGTCCTGTGGTAGCAGGGTCAGTTAGGTGCTGCAGTCCGAGAGCAGAGGGCGGGGTCCCAGCCCAGGGCTCCAGACTGCAACCCCAAGCTCCAGGGCTTAGATTCAGGGATCCCTCTGACAGCTTCAGAGTTCAGTGAGCAATAAACATTTCTGTCCCAAACTCCTTCCTTGTAGGAAGCCAGACGCAGGTGGCAGGCCTTAAATGCTACAAATGTCAGAAGAGAAGAGTACCCAGTATCCTTGAAAACGAAGGGCATACAGGCTTGGGAACCGAAGGGACCAGGCTTCAAAGCCTCACCTCCTGCATATCTGACCTCTTAAGTAAGCTTAGGCCAGGTACTTGACCTCCTGGTGTGTTTCCTCATTTGTGAATGGAGGGAAAAGGATCTCGTGGGAGTGGGCTAGGAGACATCATGAGTATCAAGTTCCTAGAACATTCAAGTGGCCAAAGAATGGCAGCTCCAGACCTCAGAAGAACAGATCTCCCTATGCCCAATCACCCTTCCTCTTGCTAACTAGGCATGAGGAGGGCCCAAATCTCACTGCATGAGCACTCAGAAAAGGCTGAAAGGGGCCTTGCAGAGGCATGTCTCACCTGTAAGGCGTGCCCGGAGCTGATGTGCCCTCCTCCATAGGGGGTGCAGTGATGACGCTGTAGCCAGCTCCACCAAATGTGCCAGGTGCCAAGGTGATCTGCTGTAGGTCAGGGGGGCCTAGTTGGCTCTCAGCTGCCACACTGTCCCCTGGTTCTGCCACATGGAGGGTTACCACCTGTGGAGTGGTGTCTTCGGGGGAGGGCTGCCCACCAGAGGATGCTAGCTCTGCTTCCATGTCCCCTGATTTCACCACAGCTACCTGCAATGGCACCAATGGGAAGATGAGCAAAGGAGCTGATGTTCAAGATCAGCTCTTCTCTATCTCTGTGCCTCAAAACTCACCCTCTGACCAGGCTCAGTGCCGCCACCACTCACTGGTACAACCCAACTTCTTTCTGAAATACATTCTTGCTTTCCACATTCTACTCAGCAACTGGAAACTGACAAGTGTGAGGCAGTGAAACTGGGCACAGTGGTGCACCCCTGTAACCCCAGCACTTGGGAGCCTCAGTCCCGGTGGGGAACTTTTAATAAGACTCTGTCTCAAAATTTGAAAACAAAACAAAAAAGGTGGGGCAGGTTAGAGATGCAGCATAGTGTGAAGGGCTCAATACCTAATAACACATACACACACATGGAATGCAGCAGTGATTCTGCACCCTAGGGGATAAGTGGCAAAGTCTGGAGACATGTCTGGTTATCACAACAGGCACGTAGTGGGACAGGAGCCAGAGATATTGCCAAATTATCCCCCAATGCACAGGACAGCCCCAAACAGAAAATGCCAGGAGTGGCACAACTGAGAAAGCCAGGGGTAGAGAGTCAAGTAGCAAGTCATTCAAGAAAAAAGCATTAAAAGCAGGGCTGTAATTCACATCTTATTTTAAAGTTTGCTTTTTTGTGTGCATGTCTTTTTTGAGACAGGGTTTCACTATATGTTTCAGGCTGGCCTGTATAGCCCAGGTTGGCCTTGAACTTGAGGTGATCCTCCTGCGACAGCCTCTCGGGTGCTGGGATTACAGGTGTCGGCCACCATGCCTGGCTTAAAATTTGCTTTAAGTGGATTAAAGACCGAAATGTAGTAAAACTCTAAATATATTAAAAGAAAATGTAAATAAATATTTTATAATCTTGGTGTGGGGAGATTTTTGTAATCATGACAGAAAAAGATAAAACCTACACCAAACATAAAATGAAGTCAGTAAATATACTGGAGAGGGAAATTTAACTCTGAGATAGAAGGTGGACTTCCTCCACATACACAGAGTTATTGCAAAGCAATAAAAAGATTAACATCTTAACAGAAAAAGAGATACCAGCCAGGCATGGTGGTGTATGCCTGCAGTCCTAGCACTCAGGAAGCTGAGGTGTAGAGATCATGAATTTGATGTCAGCCTGGGCTACAGAGCAAGATCCTGTCTGAAGAGAAAAAGAAAAAGAAAAAGAAGAAGAAAACCAAGAAGAGGAAGAGGAAGAGGAAGAGAAAAGAAAAAAGAGATACAGGACACAAACAAGCAGTTCAGAAAAGGAGTAAAATTAAGATGATTTTGTACATAAAAAAGTCCAACTCCAATCATAATCAGACTAAACATCAGGACCACGAAATATACTTCTATCAGTTTGAAATTGCTTGAATTAATAAAAAACTGAGCCGGGCGTGGTGGCGCACGCCTTTAATCCCAGCACTAAGGAGGTTGAGGTAGGCGGAGCGTTGTGAGTTCGAGGTTGGCTTGGGCTACAAAGTGAGCACAAGGCCGGCCTGAGCTACACAGTGCGACCCTGCCTCAAAAAAAAGAAAAAAAAAAGAAAAAAAAACAACTAGGGCTGGGAGTTTGGCTCAGTGGCTTAAGCGCCTGTCTGGCAGGTACGAAGTTGTGAGTTTGATTCCCAGTGCCGCAAAATAAATAAATAAACAAACAAACAAACAAATAACTGGCAACAATCCAAACAGAAAATGATGGGATGAGAAAGACATGATAAGATTTAAGAGCAATGAGATGTGTAGGTGCTGGCCACATACACATACTGTGCGCACCACATACTGCTGAGTGAAGAAGAAAGCTATGTTGCTGGCGTATGAAGAGTGTGATCCCATTTTTTTAAAGGACAGAGGTGTAAAGTGTTACTGTGTACATGGACAAAAGCAGAAGAAATCTTGTTCTGTTAACTTGTTATCTGAGGGGAAGGGAGAAATGTTAAGGATTTTCACCTTCTGTATTGAACATTATTTCCTTCTCTTAGTTCCCTTCCCCCGCTTCTTCTTCTTTTTTTTTGTTTTTTTGTTTTGTTTTGGTTTGGCTTTTTTTGGGTGGGGGGGCAGTACTGGGGATTGAAC
>RJWM01042241.1:0-14475 GCA_004363535.1 Dasyprocta punctata | reverse complement strand
AAACTTTAAAAATTACACACTTAAAATCACTTAAAATGTTAACTTAATGTTATGTGATATTTCCACAATAAAAAATGAACAAAATGCTTCATATGAAATATGTGTGCATGTATGTATAAAGGACTTAGAATAGCAAAAATAAATGAAAGTGAAGTCCCATGCTGAAGGAATGACAGAACCCAACAGCAAGATTTGCTCTAAAGCTACAGTCCTCAAAACAGTGTGACACTGACATTCAAAGAGATCCAGTGTATCAGAACCCTTTGCACAGAAAGAAGTCCATACTTAGTGCAGTAAAACGATTTCCATTTAAAACACCAAAACAATTCAATGGAAAAAACAATAACCTTTAATTGCATGGAAATTATATTAACCATGCCAAGAAAGAAAACTGTTGTGACTTTCCTTTAGCATCACATGCAATCTTGGCTTTCAAATGGACAATGGAATTGGACTCAAAAACACTAAAATGAAAATGGCAAAAAATAAAACAAAACAAAACAAACAAACAAACAAACAAAAAAACCACTGTAGAGAAATACCCAAAAGAATTTTTCTTTCTGATCCAGTATAGGCAAATTTTGAAACATAAGACTCAGAAATTGATAGCCACAATTAAAGAGATAAATTGTACTTCATTTGAATTAAAGTTTTCATTCAACAAAATTACGTTAAAAATAATAAGCAAAGCCAAGCGTGGTGGTGATTGCCTTTAATCCAAGCACTCGGGAGGCTGAGGTAGGAGGAGTGTTGTGAGTTTGAGGCCAACTTGGGCTACAATTTAGCAAGCCTGGCCTGAACTGCATAGTATGACCCTGCCTCAAAAAAAATGGGGCTGGGAGTTTGGCTCAGTGGCTTGGACGCCTGCTTGGCAGGTATGAGGTTGTGAGTTCGATCCCTGGAACTGACCAAAAAAAAATAACAATAATAATAAGCAATCTGTTTAATGGCAGAAAATAGCATGTATGAGTGTGTATGAATATATACATGCACATGCTTATGCAAACATACACACACATAGCTCTTACCAGACTATATTAAGAACTGCTAAAATTTAATAATAAGGGACAGAAGGGATAGAGACGTGGCTCAGTGGTAGAGCATTTGCTTAATATGTGAAAGACCCTGGGTTCTCTGTCCAGCACCACAAAATACATTTATTAACTTAATTGTATGAAGCATACAATGAAATGAGGGAAGCAAAAGACTTAGACATCCAAATGGCCAATGCCTAATTAGCATATAAAAATGTTCTCAACATCATTACTCATTAAGGAACCACACATTAAATTTACAGCGTGATACCAGTATCCACCCACCGAGTGATTAAGAGTAAAAGCCTGACGGTAGCAAACATTGGCAAAGATGTGAAGTAGTGAGAGGATAAGAAGTCTCACACCTTGCTTGTGAAAATGTAAAATACCACCATCATTTTAGAGAAGGTTTGGCAGTTCCTTATATAATTGCAGACAGATACCTACCCTGTAATCAAGTAATTATACTCTGAGGTATTTATGCAACAGAAATGAAGGCATAATTTCCTGAAAAGTCTTTTCAGAATATTTTTAGATATTTATCTCACTCAAAAACTAGAAGCAACTCAAAAGTTTGTGAAAAATATAGTGCCTTTTTAAAATGTGATGTATTCACACACTATTCAATAATTAAAAAGGGACAAACTATTGATATATTCCACCATATGGATAAATCTCACAGACAATATGCTAAATGAAAGAAGACAGGATATGAAAAATAATATATTATATAATGTTTTTTGTCTTTTTGAGACAGGGTCGTGCTATGCAGTTCAGGCTGGCCTTGAACTCACTATGTAGCCCAGGTTGGTCTCAAGCTCAAAACGATCCTCCTGCCTCAGCCTTGTGCTGAGATTACAGGCAAGAGACACCAAGCCGGGCTCTATATTATATTATTCTGTATGTGAGGTTTCAGAGAAAGAAAAACTGGCTTTGTTATAAAAATAATAATTGCCTTTGACAGAAGCAGTACATCATTCACTGGGAGAGGCATAAGGGAAATTTCTGGAATGATAGAAATAATTTAATATAGTGATAAAACATCAATAAATTATGCACATAACACCTATAAATTTGAATTTATAAAAATTATAACAAAATATATTGATTTTATGGCATCCAAGTAGAAAACATATTGTATATTGCATTGACAGTAACAGTTATATATATTACTACTGGCTTCTTACCAGAAGTTTTAAAAATATTAAACAAATAAAAACAAATACAATTGTCAACCCTGAATTTTAGATCCAGTATCCATATCCTTTCATTTATGTATTTATTTATTTATTTGAGGCAATATCTTGCTGTGTAGTTCAGGCTTGCCTACATAGCCCGGGCTGTCCTTGAATTCTCTACATTCCTCCTGCCTCAGCCTCCCAAATGCTGGGACTACAGGCGCATATCACCATACCTGTCAATACCTTTTAAAATTAAGACAAAGTAAAACATTTTAATACAGATAAAAATCTGAGATGATTTGTTTCCAGAGAAATTGCAGTGTAAAGAATAAGTTTCACCAATACTAAATGAAATTATTCAAACTTAATAAAGTTATACCAGATGAGCAGGAAGAGTAAGAGCATCAGATTAGAAAAATATTTTAGATATTTTAGTACACAAGTTTTTATATATCTTTCAAAATACTATTAGCTATTTAAAACAGTAAGAATGTCTTTCGATGTATATCACATATGTGGAAATAAAATATAAAACAACCAGATTTCAGTGGGTGGGAATATAAGCAGAAATATATTGTTTAAGATTCTCTAAAGTAGCAGGCATTGTTCATCTGTGCACACCTGTAATTCCATCACTTGGAAGGCTGAAGCAGGAATATCTCAAGTTCATTGTCAGTCTAGACTACATAGTAAGTTCAAGGCCGGCCTGGACTACATAGTAAGACCATAGCTATAAATAAATAAATAAATAAATAAATAAATAAATAAATGGAATAATATTCTATAATATTATTTGAAGGAAAACTGCAATAACTTAATAATGCTTATTTTAATCTCTGGCACAGCAATTAGCAAGTAACATGAATACATTTAGCTAAAACCAATCTAAGGACCAAAAATGAATACTAACTAACTACAGTGATTCGCTTTCCTTAAAAAAGGATGAAAAGAGACTAGAGATAAGGGGAATATATGGGATAAATGGAAAACTTAATCCACAACCGTAAGTAACTTTAAGTGAAAGTATAAGTCACACTCCAATGAAACATTGCCATACTCAATTAAGAAATGATTGAACCATGCACTGTTTATCAGAAACACACCTCAAGTTTAGAGCATAGATGTATTGAAAATAGTAGGGTAAAGGAAGCAAATACAGGATGGAACATTAAACGTGGGAAAGTTGGGGTGCTTGTGTCCACATCAGAGACAGTGGACCTCAAGCGATAAACAAGGATATATAAGAAAAATCCATGCATTAGGAGACATAGCTAATTCCCAGGGCATTTGGGATACTGACATAACTAGAGGCAGAGCTGGACTGTCTGTAGCCACACAGTAACTGTGCTGGATAATTTTATGAGTCAACCTGAGTGAACCACAGGGTGCCCAGATTAATTATTGCTTCTGGTCCTTTAGGCTATCTGCAGACAACATTACCATCATCTAATGGGAGTGGACCTGAATAGCACAAAGGGTGGAGACAAGAAGAGTCCATCCTGTTCTCCTTGCCTCACTGTTTGGGTGGGGCATTCCATCATGATCTTCCCCTGTGCAGGGCTTGGATTTTTATCACTGATGTCTCTGGATCTCTGGTCTGTGCTTTTAGACCTAATTGCACCATGAGTTTTTCTGGGTACGCAGCTTGCAGATGGCAAATCTTGAATCTTCTCATCCTGCATAATCAAAAGCCAATTCCATATAATGAGTCTACCTGTAGCTATATATCTACACTTAGACTGATGTGTATATATTTCCAATTGGTACTTTTTCTCTGGAGAGTCTGATAATTACAGTAGTCATGAGTGACTCCAATGATACTGAAGCCAGACTTCATGTAGCCAAATGAAGAGATGGCAGGAATCTACTCATCTCAGCCCTGGTCATTTTACCTTTAAGTTTCCTATATGTGAACTGATGTATTTCTTTATGCGTTAATCTTATTTTTGGTCAATTTATCTTGTTTATATTATACCACATCCTATTTGAAATGATGTAAAATAAAATAATTGCTAAATTAAGTAAATAAAATGAAGCTAACACTGAAAATAAATGACATCAGCTGTGAAAAGTTTAAAAAGTTCTGTCACTTACAGTGATGAGACTAGTACTGGAGAAACACTCAGGTTTTTCCAGCACCCTCTGGGTCACGCAGATCCATTAACAACATGGATTTTCTGATCATGAAAGATGATATTTCTTAATTACACGCATTTTAAATCTACTAAAAGTTTAAAGTGATAGTATCTTAACTTTCTCCTGGTTTAATATTTTACTTGAAACTAAAATACACTTGGCCCATCTTGAATCAAACAGATTTAAATTCCTATTTATTTTTCAAATTACCACACCGATGTTACTGCCTCTAAGCAAACCTGCCTGACTACCGGCAGACAGGATTAACATTCTTTAAAACACCTCCTTTTTGACACACCTGGGTGCATTTTTTCTGGTGTATAATTCTTTTCATTTTCTTTTGTTTTCTGCTCAACCAGTCAGTAAGGTATTTGAAAATAAACTTCATATGTCATGCATTTTGGTAGTCATCATTTCTGTTTTAACATTGGCTTTTATGAATATTTCTTGAATTGCATTAAATCAAGTCAAATCAGATGGAAGCAAATCAACTCAAATATCTAAATTGCAAGAGATATTGATTTTTTTTCAAATTCATTAGTTTCTTGAACCTCCTATATATGTTAGGTTATTTAATATAAAAGCAATAGAGATTTTCCTAATTTGAGTAAAATAGGTTTTTAATATCATATATGCTAGAAAATAAAAAACAAAACTTGAGTTTCTGACAAATCCAGTAATATTTGTAGCTCATTTTTGTGGAAGCTTTAATCATGGAGTTATCTACTGGAATGAAGCAGAAACAAGAGTTCACAACACTTCAGTGATCGGTTAACATGAATTTATTATTTTCAATTTAAAATAGAGACACTTAAATAAACTAAGGCAACAACATGGCATTTAAAATACCCATATATTCACCTCCCAGACTTGACAACTAATAAAGTATCATAGATTGCTTAAATTCTTTTTTCAAATAGGAAAAAGAAAAACATGCATTAAAGATAAATTTGTACTCCTTTTAACCATCCCATCCATATTTCTTTTCCTCCTCTTCAGATATACCTGCTAATATGAATTTAGAGCATAATATTTTAGTATTTCCTAAAAAGTTTTTCATAGAGATGGAGTATTTTATCAATTACTAATATATTAGAACTTAGTTGGTGCTAGTTGGTGTTTCTGTTACTACAATAAATTACTTTAAAGTAGGTAACTTTATAAAGACAAAAGGTTTACTTTGTCTTGCAGATTCATTCCAGGGGTTGACAGGCCACAACTGGTGATGGCATTCTTTCCTTCTTCCAATAGTACCAAATCATCCTGATAATATTATCTAATCATAATCACTTGGAAAGACCCCACCTCTAAATACCATAGTCAGATGCAGCTTTCACTGTTTTAATACTTCACAATAGGGAATAAGTTTAACACATGTATTCTTGGAGAACACACCAAACTACACACACTAAACTCTATCCAAACTACAGAATAACCTCCCCCACCGCCTCTCTCTCTTTCTCTCTCTCTCTCTCTCCTCATATATGCCAAACAAATGATCTGCCACTGAGCTCCAGTCTAGGTCTCTATCAAGCTTTTCATGTTTATGCTCTTTCTGGCCTTCTAAAGTATTGATGGACTTGTCTTTCTGCCTGTATCATTCAAAGCCTTTATTTATTGCCTTTAAAGGTAAATATTTATGTTCTGCTAATAGCGTCTATTATATTATGAAATATTTACTTGGATGATATCTTCCAAAATAAGTACAATTAATATTTCTTTGTTGTAAACAAGAAAAAATGAGTCTACTTCAACCATCACCTTAATCGTTACTTGTTTAATTTTCATATCATTAATATCAAGTATTTTAATTCCTCCTTATTTTTTTCTACACATGCAAAACAATCACTATTTTTGATATTTAGTTTTAATACCAACTTTTCTCACTATACTTAAATTTTTACTCATCATTTACTTCTTCCATACTATTTTTCCTTCTGGATTTGTATCCTTTTCTTCATTAGTAAATTTTCTACATATAAATTCCATGAATAGTCCTTTCACTTAGTATTGTTTCAAATATCTTTATTTCATCCATGGCTGTGAATTATGGCTTGACTTGGTATATAAGTTTATGGTGACAGTTTTATTTTTTTTCTCAGCACTTCGGTAATATTATTCCAGAAGTTTTCTAGCTTCAATTTTTGCTAAGAATTTCATGGACACTGAAAACTATTTACTTTTATATCATCATCTTTTATTCTTTTTCTTTTTTATAGATCTGAGTTTTTATGACTTTGAGCATTGAAACACACCCTACAAACACATTTAGTTTAAAATCTCTTATTCATCTCCTTCCTGTGATTCTTCATGCATGAATTTGGTAAGTCAGTCGTCTGCTTAGTTTTCAAATGTGTTATAACATCTTCCATGGTCAACTGGCTCTGGAATCTTACGCTAACTCTAAATACTGGAAGTCTCTAGGTGCTGGCACTTTCATAGGCACTTTTGCCTAGGACCTGCGGAGTAGGCTATTTCCATTTTCTGTAACAATTTTTCTACTTATGATTCTTCTAAGTAAATTAGTGTAACTTTGGGCTCCATATAAGTGCAGGACAAAGATATATAAATCTCTTATTGATAATTTAATACATGCCTATGTCTTCAAGTGCCACTGGGCAGTCAGCAGCGATTTCAAAGAATTTAGGATCCCTCGTATACAACAAAGCAGCACTAATTTTGACTTAGATTTGCACTGAAAAACTGGATGTAGTTTTCTTTATATGAGAGAATCGAAGTCTTGGCCAGTTTTTGCTTGGAGCCAATATTATACATTATTCTTATTCTCCCAGAGGCAATATGACTTCACTTCTTGCTCATTATCAGTGCTCTGGAATTATTTTTCATTTCTTTCGTTTTGTATATGTATCTCCCTTGCTTTAAATGCCATATAACTCTTTTCAATTCATTTCAGTTACTTTATGCAGCAGTGTTAGGCTTTCAGATTAAAGAGCAAGGGCTTCTACTCTATTAAGCCTGCCATTCAGACTACAAGTCTGACTGTTCTATTCCCTCAGTCTCTGATAGTTTTTTACGATCCTAGTGCATTCCTATTCTCTTTTCTCCTACTCTTCTGAAGACATCATCCTGTGAGCAGATATCTCGTGCTAGACAACGTCATATGTTTACGGCTATTTTATGGATTTGCTTCTGTTGGTCCTAGACAAAGCAATGAGCTCACAAAAGGAACAACGTTAGTTAGTCTTCCCTACTAGAAAAATAGATTGGAATTTGAAATGATGTTAGAGCTGATATATTCAACATATCCTGTAATATGAGGTGCAAGCTTACAAAATGAGCAATAACTTGGTTATCATTTAAGAGTATGCATCACATAGCAGATTCACAATATTATTTGTTAGGGATTGGATACATCAACGAGCAGATAACCTATGTCTTCATGTAAGCTTTTCATTCATTTGCTTTATGCAAACATTTTCTCTGCCCTTCAGTTTTGCATTTGTAAAATAGGATAATATTAACTCTGCCTACTTCATTGATTGCTATGAGAACAGAATCACAAGGAGATACAGCATGTGGAAATATAAAATATAAAATATGATTTATTGCCATTACCTATAACATAAACAGAAAACTATACTTCAACTCACAAAACCATTTATGTACTCTTACTATAATCACTAATGACAAAATAACGTTATCAATCATCAAACCATTCTTGGTTACATTTCCTCACCATACTGTGTCAAAGGTGTCAAAAATATAAACAACAACTTAAGAATTCTGCTAATGGGAAATGTCATTAGACAACCTGAATTTTAAGGAAAACATTGGAGCCCTACTTATTTGATTATGAAATCCTGGTTGTGCCTTTTGCCAGCTGTTTGATCTTGCAATAAATCCCTTTCTTTAAGCAATCCCTACTTATTTCCCACATGATTCTTTAAAAAAATTTCAAAGCCAGAGAGATAAAAAAAAGACTGCTTACTAGGAAGAAAATATTTATTTTTTAAATGGGAACAATAACCATAAAAACTAAAAAGTGTAGAGCTATGGATTTTTTCATGTACTTCAGTATAAGCCATCAGAAATGTGCTCCAAAAGAGAGATAACTGTCTTCATTTAATTGAACTGAATGTCTTTGTGTCCTTTTTTGTGCAATTAATGAAAATCCCTGTGTAAGATACCTAGCCTAGGATTTTCTGGATTAAGATGTGTGTAACAAATAATGTCATATGTTGCAGACATGCTGTTGACTGTGACCCTGTTACACTAGGGAGAGAGAGAGGTTAGAGTTCCTTCATTCTTACTCTGTTAATTTTTCAAAAGACAATGTGTATCATAAAAATATCTAATAAGACATGGTTTTTATCTGCTCTTCAAAATTTGAAAGTAACTGTGCAGTGCACTTCTCTGTGCCTTTTGGGAGTACCTGCTCACCGAGCTGTTCTGGTTTGTTGCTGAATTAATGATAATTGATTAATTAATAGATTGATATCTCTGACTAAAAATTGAACTTTCTAAATTAAGCATATTGAAAGCTCTTCTGAGGGTCAGGGGTTTGATCAAATATAATAGGAACCAGAAACCCTGTTTTGATTTTAAAATTTTTGTTTCCATGAAGGTCAGGTTTTCTTGTAAGACTACGTGTCTTGTGTTGAAGATAGGCACTGTCATAACTGAATGAACTTTTAATTGTAGACTTTGCATGGCTTTCAAAGGAAGAAGAATTTACTTTTAATTATCTTTGGTTAATTATCTCTGCACTAATGACCTGACTGCTGTTATTCATCATACAGAAAGCACAAATAGAGGGCCTGAGCCAGAGAGAACACTTCTAGACAAGGTCTTTCTCTCCAGTGTCAAAGAGACTTACTGTTTCTATAATGGGTACTAGAAGACCGAATCATTCTCAGGATCTTGGGGTTTGATTAATGGACAAAAGCTTTCTGACTCACCTCATATAAAGTGACTGTATTAGTTATGGTCAATTATTTATAAATTGAAGATACCCACTCCAACAATTTTCAGAAAAAAAAATAGGAAATTTATTGGTACACACGATTGAAAAGCCCAAAGATAGAAATTGCTGTAAGTATTTCCTGACTTAGGGACTCAAAAATAAATTTTCAAGAATCATTCTTTATTCTTATTTTGTCTCCTCTTTCTCACTGCATTAGCTTAATTCACATTTTCTTTTGTCATGTAGAGAGAAGGATTTAGCAGCTCCCATTCTCTCAGCAATCCATGAAAAGATAATTTTCTTTCCTAAAAATTCCAAAGCAGTCCCAGTTGAATTGCTTTGCAGTAGTTTGGATTACTTGTCTTCTCTAAACTCATCATGCTAACCAGGAAATGATTACTTAATGGACAACTACACTTTATTCTCCTTTGGATCTCATTCTACCCATTCAGCAAGGAGTGAAACAAGAGCAGAGCTGGGTACCCCAGACCATCAGAATGCTGTGAAAATGAAGTCTGGATACTGAGTTACAAAAAATATATTGGTCATGCATTTGTCAAGAATATGATTTTTGGGTTCAGCTTCAAAATTTAATGTTCAACAGTAAGTGATGATGGCTAGATTGCTACTTCAAAATGATTCATAAAGTGCTTTCTATGTGTGATAATGCAGGACCTAAGCAGACAGCAATAATTACACATAAAATGAAACTATGGAACATCTAAGCAAATCAACATGTACAGACCAGAAAATAAAGAGCATAGTTCTCATGCTTCAAACTTACACCAACATGGATCAAGAAATAGCTCCAAAATTGCGCATGCTTCTGGCAAGACTCCGGCTCTCTCTATATGCAACACTTACAACCTCACCAGACAGTACTGGGGCCATTCATTCCCAGAGTGCACTAGAGTCCTATTTGCACCAGCTATGACCACACACACACACACACACACAAAACAAACAAACAAACAAACAAAACCCTTCTGGTCACCGTCCAAACAGCAAACTCTGTTCCTTAGAAAATTCTTCATATCTCCCCAACCTGATCCTATCATCTTACCCATTTATCTGCTGGGGTCAATCAGACTAATTTCATCATCGAAGATGTATTTGCATAATCCTCTCAGAAGACCTTTCCTGCCTCATAATTCATGTGTGATTTTTTCTTTCTTCCTCACATCTATCCTCCCCTCCTCAAGCATGACAATACTTTGAAACTCAGTGAGTCATCAGTAAAATCACTATTATTCATCTCCTTCCGGTAAATTCTTTTCTCATCTCATGGAAACTGGATTGTCAGAGGAGATACTGTTTTTCCTCTAGCCCTCTCAAGCTGAGCCTGTTTTTCTCTCCTACCCCTCATACAGCTGGCTAGTGGTAAAATACATATCCTCCTTTCTCTTTGTTACTGTTCCTGGACTACTGTCCCTTTCTCCTATATAAAAGTAGCATTAAATTTTAAATAAATCATCCAAATTACTTTCCAGATGCAGTTATTCACTAACTCCTAGTCTCCGCTCCCCTCTCAATTTGTGATTTTATTACCTAGATCACTGTCCTTGTCTCCATAGCATTATCTGAAGGCTTGATGATTAGATTAACAATGACTGTGTGTAATTTGGCCCCTCAGTTTCTTGATCTCCTTTCTTACAGTGGTCTTATTCGCAATCTACCTCTCTCCCTACTGCCACTCTCTCACAGTAACATTATGATGTGGAAAAGTTTCAGCTGTTCCATAACCTGTTGGTAATATTTTGTTCATAGCTCACTTACATTACAACACTAATTTCAACAATCATTTGACTTTATCAAGGCTACAAATCAATTGCATCTATGAATTTTCACTATTTTGAAAGTTTCTCATATCCTCTGTTCATTCCTCTTAGAATTTAGATTCAAGTCAATCAAGGTAATCAAGCACTGACATGCACTTTCCCTCCCCATCCTGATAAACACCCCTCAACTTACTTCCCGAATAGGTGCAGCCAAAGTGATGGAGTAAAGCCCACACTATGCTAGTTGGTCCTCTATAAATCATATGGTCACCATTGTCGTGTAGATCCTTATTGCTCTCCAGAAATTATCCTACTTTCCCTAGGGAATATTCGCTGCCTTTCCTAGTGTCCATTCCATACTTGGCCATTTTATCTAACATTCAACGTCTCCTGTCACACTCTCAGTCTAGGCTGATTACTTAGATCATTTTAAATTTAGAATCAGTAGAATAGGCTGACTTCAAATTCCCAGTGCAATAACTACTCATCTTCCACTATCTCTCCCATTCCTCTGAACTGTGTACTTGAAGAAAACTCTTTTAATTGTGCACTAGATTCTATTTACTCAGGGTCATGCTTCCAGCAATTTATTCCTGTTTGTGTGTTTATTTTTCTCTTTCTGTCTACCTGTCCTTGCATGCCTAAATGTGAAGAAAAACACAGAGAAGTGGTCAATAGTTACACATCAAATTTAGACTATTCTTCCCAAGTGAAATTTTATTGTTATTATTTTCATCAATGCAGGAAAAACAGCACCAAGACAGTTTTTTAAATGTCACTTTGCTCTCCCACAACCACCTCATTTCTTTATTCCCCTTCCTAGCTGGATTTCACTGACAATTATCTTAATGCTATACTTAATTTTCCTTCTCTACATTCTTGAATCTACTCCAATTGGGATTTTTCACTTTGCAAGACACTTCTTGTCAATTTTTCTAGTTAACTCCTTCTTCATGAAGCAAGTAGTGAATTCTCAATCCTGATCTTGCTTGGTTCAGTCCCTGAACGTGACACTGATCATCTCCTGCCCTTCAGATCACTTTGCTCACTTGATATCTGTTGGGAGCTGTTGAAGATGGAAAATGACCCACACAATGACTGTACCAAAGTAACAAAGAGCACCTGCGTCAACCACGTGAAAAAGTTGCTACAACCCAGAAAAACACGAGGCTCCTAAACAATCCAGGCCTGTGTTGCTAGGCAGAGGGGCTGAAATTGATGTCATCCTTCTCAGTGTACAAATAAACATGCAGGATAGGTTGAGCAGTACCTTTCCTCCCATCAGGAGGAAAAGGTACCCTGACCCCAGCTTTGTCTCTTTCTTTATTTTTCTCATCCTCTCACGGTCCTTCACCCCAAGAACCTCAGGAGCTGCGTGGGTCGTGGCATATGGCACCAGAACATGGATGGGGTAAGAGATTGAGGGTGAGGGGACATTTCTCATGTGTGCGCAACTAGTGGGAGAAGTGAATTGGTATAGTCAATAGTCGTCCTGGAGTGTATTGATATTGGCTTCATCAGGTGTAAAGCGTGGGGCGTTGAAACTGCCTTCATTTCTAGGGCCAGTTAAAAACGGGCCTGTGAGAAACTCCTTCCCTTTCTACCAAAAAAAGAAAAAAAAAAAAAAGAGGTATATTGATTTTTATGGGACAAACTTATTCAAAAGAATCACAAATGTATAAGGAACTGTTTGTTGCATGCTTAATCCCAATATTTACATTCCTTCTGTGGATCTGGATTAGGCAGGGCCTTAATAATTGTAAGCTGCTTGAGACAACCACAATGGAATCTATACACTGTTTTAGAATCGAGTCCCCAGTAGGGAAAAGATAGTGGATTGACAGCCACCCTGATAACCTCAACTGAGCCACAAGCTGCAACTCCTGCCTTTTCGGCTCAAATTTTGCTGTGTCATGGGCTGGAACTTCCACCTCTCAGGGACTAGAGCCAATTTCTCCATCTCCCTTGCAATTGATGCTAAAAGAAGCCAGATGGCTGAGGGAGTATATAGAGGGTTTTCAGCGTATCTACCCAGTTACTAAACTTCCAATCCCCAATCATCAGAGACAAATTATAATTACTCAGGTCATCAATTCACAGCCTAAAGGAAAGAGAAAAAACAAAGCTACTTGTTTTTATTGCAGGATGAGGGGGCATTTTGCCAAAAGTTGTGCTGCTGCACCTGTATGGGAAACATGGCCACTCTCTGTCCCTTCAACAAAACCTTCGATTATCTGTCCAAAGTATAGATGAAGGTATCATTGGGTCACTTGATGTAAATTTAAAATGGATGTGGAAGGCCTTCCTATCCCAGAAGAAAAACTTTTAGCAGGGCTGGCACCAGGGATTGAACTCACAACCTTGCACCTATCAGACAAGTGCTTAAGTCACTGAGCCAAACTCCCAGCCCTGGTTTTTTTGAGGCAGGGTTACACTATGTAGCTCAGACCGGCCTTGTGCTCATGTTGTAGCCCAAGCCGGCCTAGAACTCACAAGGCTTCTCCTACCTCAGCCTCTGGAGTGCTGGGATTAAAGGCGTGCACCACCATGCCCAGCTAAATTGACTTGCTTTTGAGTTACAAATTTATGATCTATTTAGAATAGTAGCCAAAGGGTGCGGAGGAGACTTCCCTCAGTGCGTCAGAGAGACATCCCAAAATTTGATTTCTAGTCATCAGGGTCTAAAACCATTTCAGAATTTTGTCTTTATAAATACATATAAGTGGTGTAAGGCACAGAGAACTTCCCCTGGGGGAGCCTGGCCTGGCTTGTGAGGCGGGTCCTGTGCTGCGGAGCTGAGATTTGCAGCCCTGCCTCCTGTGTGCTGAGGAGTAAATTGTCCTGGGGCCTGTTAAGCCTCTTACTGACTGCCACACCGGTAGCACTGCAGCACTCAGCCTGGGCCAGGAAGGCAGGACATGGTTCAAGAGAAGTGGGACATGGCTCTGGTGTGCCCAAGTCAACCTGGTTTTTCCCATCACCTATGCAAGCACTTTTTTTTTATTTAAGCGAAGAATAACAAAACAAAACAAAACAAAACAAAAAAAAGACGACATATATAGTAAAAACAGCAAGCAAAAGAGACAAACAAATGACTAGAGTAAATACACAACATTGCAGGTTTACAAAACCGGAAGATAGAAGCTTGACAATGGTTGCAATATTGCACATCGTTATCTTTAAAATGGTTTCTTGTATCAACAGACATAGACATG
This sequence comes from Dasyprocta punctata, assembly GCA_004363535.1. Classification (NCBI taxonomy): domain Eukaryota; kingdom Metazoa; phylum Chordata; class Mammalia; order Rodentia; family Dasyproctidae; genus Dasyprocta; species Dasyprocta punctata. The sequence goes on along the minus strand of RJWM01042241.1, from coordinate 207 downwards.
CAAGATTAATCCAATCATATGAGCATTAATTGTTCCCTCTCAATAACGAATACACTCAGCAGTGTTCTTTTCAGTTATCTTACATATACATATATACAGGTCCATATCCTTTCCTCTTCCCTTCTCTCCTTCCGCCCATTCCCTTCCCAATTATCTTTGCTCTTTGAGCTGTTTTTTACCCTTACATAGTATTTATTATAGATTTTG
>RJWM01042240.1:0-14474 GCA_004363535.1 Dasyprocta punctata | reverse complement strand
CGAACTGTGAGCTACTAGTTCCACAGGACAGCTGAGTGGGAGTGGCAGGAATGGCAGAGGCTAATTTAGTTTTGCATTCAAAAATGCTCCTGCAAACTGGGAGGATTTACACAGACTTGAAAGTGAGAAGGAATGGGGTGGTTAAGGCAAGGGGCCTCCAGGTCAAAGGTTCAGAGACTTGAATTAGGAAGGTCACATAGGTAGGACACTGCGTTGTGGAGCCCAGGAGCAGCCCTCGTGGGGGCCTCAGGGCTCAGTGCGGGGCCAGGCTTCAGGCCTTGGAGAGCATCTCTTATTCTAGTTGCAATCAGCCCTTGAGGTTTTAAGTTGAGTTGTAATGTTTACTATTTTACTTTTGTTGGTAATGCTGTAGTGCTGGCTGGGTGGGTCTTTAGCCCTTATTTGTTTCTTTAGTCGGGATCTCACTAAGTTGCTAAGTTGCCCAGGCAGGGCTCAAACTTTCAATCTTCCTGCCTCAGCCACTCAGAATGCTGCGATGATGGGTGCCACCGTGCCTGGATAATTTTTTTTTTTTTTTAGTGGTGCTGGGTTCAAACTCAGAACCTCGATCATGCTAAGCAAGTGCTCTACCACTGAATTAGACCCTGGCCCCTCTATTTTACTTTCTTAAGAATCCTTCAGCTGCTTTGTTGACTGTAATAGAGTCAGAGAGTACAAGATCAAGAGATCACTATAGTAATGTAGGGGATGAAGGGGCTCAAAGCAGAGTTAGTAAAGGTGTGACAATGGTCACATTTAGAATATTCTAGCACTGATGAACAGGATGTAGGCTGAGAAATCCGGAGAGGAATTACTGAGGATTCCTTTATTTATAGTATTTATTTATTTTTGAGACAGGCTCTCACTATGTAGTTCAAGTTGGTCTTGAACTCATTATGTAGCCCAGGCTGTTCTCAAACTCCCAGTGATCCTCCTGCCTCAGCCTTCTGAGCGCTGTGATTAAAGGCACGTGCCACCATGCCCAGCAGGAAGGACTCCTTCACAACTGGGTGGACACTGGCAGCTGTTCCTGGGATGGGGAAAGCTTGGGGTATGAGCTGACTTTTCAAGGAGAAATACAGGTTTGGTTTCAACCACATGAGATCAAAGATGTACACTAGGCCTCCAGGTGGGGCTGGTAACAGCAGGCCCCTTGGTGAGCCAGAGCCCTTATGGGCCGGAGACTAAGACGCAAGCAGAAATGCAGTGCTGCCCAGGAGTGGCAAGGCAGGAGCAGGGCTCTGCCTGATAAGGGGTGCACAGCAGGGTCTCCACAGGGTCTTGCAGACCTCAGGTTCTCACCTGTTGTCCAGCTTCACCTTCTGCATCTGCCTCTGGAGCAAATACTGCCTCAGAAACTCCACATCATAGAAATAGTCAGACAGGAACTGCAACAGCGACCTCTTCTTCCTCGGATTGCCCTCTGAGGTCACCACTCCACTCAGATCACGGAAGCCCCTCATACCCACATTCCATTTAGGGGGTACCAGGCGCAGGAACTGGGGAAAGGGAGGAAAGGACTTGAGTCTAGAGCTGGATTCTCCTGCCTCAGTCACATGAGTGCTGGGATTACCGGTGTGCACCACCTCAAAATTCTTAACTCAATTTCTTTAATTTTCCGTAAATTCATTCCTTGACTTTACTGGGATTCTCTTTCAGTGAAAAAAGTGGTAAACCTCTTGGCAACAGAATTTCTCTGCACTCATGAGGCACTGCGCTAAACTGCCTAGAAACAACTACTAGATGAAATGTAAGATCTATTCATCCCTCCAAATGAGCCCTGATCCATCCCAAAAAGTTAATGTATGTAGATATTTTTATCCAAACTAAAGGCGTTTCTGTGAGACTGGCATACATGACCTTGTCGATTTGCAAACTTTTTTTTTTCTTTTTCTTTTTTTGAAACAAGATCTCACTCTGTAGCGCAGACTGGCCTTGACCTTGCAGCTATCCTCCTGCCTCAGCCTCCCCAGTGCTGGGATTACAAGTGTGTGCCACCACACCCAGCTCAATTTGCAACTTTGATGTACAATTTTAGTTACAACCCGGGTGCTCCTGTTATATTAACAAGGAACAAGAATTGCGGGAAATGCACATCTAAGATGTCTCCATTTGCTGCCTTTTCCCATGCCTTCAATACATTATAAAAACGTTACTCTCTCAACCTGATTTCACATGTCTTTCTTGGAATTCACCTACTGTCTTCTGTAGTGTATCAATAAACTAATTTCTCTCTTTCTATGTCTCCTCGTTTATTTGAGACTGGGTCTCCTTATATAGTTCTCACTGGCCTTGAACTCATTATGTATCCCAGCACTCAGGAGGCTGAGGCAGGAGGATCTTCATAAGTTCAAGGCCAACTGGGCTACACAGTGAGTTCAAAACTAGTCGGAAAAAAAAAAAAACTAGTCGGAACTGACCCTGTCTCAAAAAAAAAAAAGAGGATCCCAATTTTTTAATTTCCCCTAGGTTTTCTCCTTGGAGCCCCCAAATTCACCTTTTGGTTCCTCTCAACAGTACCCCATTTTTGGGTTTTCATCAAAATTCCTAAATCTCCCATGAATTTTCTTCAAATTTATCCTTTTATCTCTATCCTGGGAATTAACTTCAGATCCTCAAGCCAATCCCTTCCAAGAGCTCTTCCACTCCTGGTCCGACCCTTGCCTGCCCCTTGGCTCCCGGTAAGTGCACTCGTATCCTTCTTCCCTCTGATTGGCTGGAAGCGCCTCTCTTGGGACCATACTACTAGTTCCCATTGATTTCTCTCTGCCAAGTCCTTTCCCACACCTGCTCTCTAGAGCTCCCTTGGGGATCCCTCCGGGCCCGGGCAGCCACAGATGCACATTCCCATTGCTAGGCCCAGGGGGACGTTCCCGCTCCCCATGACTCTTTGGTGCCCTGGGCGCCGACAGAGATCTTGTAAGAAGAAACTGCAAAGATGACATCAACTTTAGGGCCTCTAAGAGATGCGGTCACCTACCACCCTGGGCGCCGCCATCTTGCTGGGTTACGTCACCGGAAGCGGCCGATCTTTCCTCCCAACCTCCGGGTTCCTCGGCGATCACTCTTCTGGCCACGCCCCTCCGTTTTCCTGCCCGCTTTTTAAAGGCACACTCACTAATTAAACTGTCGGGTTTATCGATTACCCGGAGTGTCCGTTCCCACAGGCTTTAAAACGGAACTCTACGAGTCCTTCTCTAGAAGAGGTGGACAGTCCTTCCTATTGGGGTACTTTCCTTTTCTTGGATTGCAGTCGCAGTCTCCTTGAGCTTCCTCGTTCCAGCGCTCACTTGCTGCGTCCATTCTTTAATATACCATTCTGGTTTTTTATTTGTTTATTTATTTATTTAGCCTTTTTGAGACTGAGTTTCACTATGCAGTTCAGGCTGGCCTTGAACTCACTTTGTAGCCCAGGCTGGGCTCGAGCTCGCTGCATTTCTCCTAATTTAGCCCCTGAGTGCGGGGATTACAGGCGTGTGCCACCATGTCCTGCCTCACCATTCTGTTTTAAACAGACAATGGTGAAAAACTGACCACGACTTTTTTTTTTTTTTTTTTTAAACTGGGCGAGGGGAAGGTGGCCAGGATGGTGAGGTTAGACAGCTGAAAACTGGTATCAGAGAGTGTTGGGCTTTAGTTTGGAGTTCACGCCTAGCTCACTTGGAGATTCAATGTGAAGTCTTTGGATAGAATTATTTATTCATTCCGCAGATATTGACTGCCATAGGGTGACAGACAGTGTTCTGTGTGCTGAGGTTACCCTGGTAAGCAGGGCAGAGCCTGCTGTCACTCAGGGAGTCAATGGATAAGAAATGACAATATGAGCTGGGAGTGGTGGTGCACACCTGTAATTTCAGCACTATGGAGACTGAGGCAGGAGGGTCGTTGTGAGTTCAAGACCAGCCTGGGCTACAAAGTGAACTCAAGGCCAGCCTGAACTGCATAGGGAGATCCTGTCTCAAAAAGACTATATATATGAATAAACAAAATAATTTCAGTCAGGGTTCAATTAGAAGTGACTGGAGCAAAATCCCCTCTAAAGAGGTGACACAGAAGTGGAAGTGAATGATAAGGAAACAGCTATTCAAAGTTCTCGGGGAAGAGTCCTGGGCAGAGGTGGTAGCTTGTACAAAGGTCCTAAACGATAACCAGCTTGGAGAGAGAAGCAGGAGACTGGTTCAGAGAGGTGGGCAGAGGGCTGACTGTGTAGGATTTTATTCTGCTATAGATGAGCCAGAATGGGCAGTGACAATGGCAAGAAGTGCTCTGACTCTGGATCTGTTTTGAGGGATGAATCAACAATTTCAGGAACTGACGAATTCAGGAAGCAGCAGGTTTGGGAGGGTGTAGACAGTAGGCTGAAGGACCCCACCCCCCAGATATCCATGTCCTTGGAATCTGTGACCCCATCACTTTATATGATAAAAGAAATTTTTCCAGATGTGATGAAGTGAAAAGTCTTGAGGTAGAATTATCATGAATAACTGTGTAGGGCCAGTGTAATCACAGCGAGGCTGTAGGCTCAGGTTTTGTGGGAGACTAGATGACAGTGAAAGGTTAGAGTGATCTGAGGAAGGGGCCGTAAGCTAAGGCAAGCAGGTGGCTTCTAGAAGTTGGAAAGCACTGGGAAATAGATTTTCCCCTACAACCTACAGAAGGAACTCGCCCTGTACCTAAGTTTGATTTCTGACCTCCAGAACTGTATGTACAGAACTGAACTGTATTCAGTTGTCACCTCCAGAACCGAAGGATAATGTTTGTTTCAAGTCATGAAGACTGTGGTAGTTTCTTATGGCGCCTACAGGAACTGAATTCCATGGAGTGGGCCCTGTCTGAGAGTTCTGTTCTGACCACATGGCTTTGAGATGTCTGAGATGTCCCCGTGGAGCTGCTGAGTTGGGGGCTGGAGCTCACAACTGAGTAAGGACCTTGGGAGCCATTGACTTACCCAGGGATGGTGACCTGTTGGGCTTGAGAGAGGCAGAGGAAGGTGGGCAGCTCTTCCCAACCTCCTCCACATCAGGGCCACCCTGACATTGCTAACAGCCGTAACAGGTCCAGGCTCAGCAGACCTGGGCACTGCATGGTAGCCAGCAGCCTGGACACTGGTGGGAGGCCCTGGGATGTGGGCAAAACAGGGGTCCAGTGGAGAAAGTCCAGCAGGGGAGGCTGAGGAGGAGGGGCTGGAGGTATGGGAGGGCCTGGGAGAGGCAGAAAGAAGAGGCCAGGTAGCTGTAAACACTCAGCCTGAGAAGAGGCAGGAAGGTGGAGTTTGGCCTCCAGAAGGGGTGGAGGTTGGGAAAAAAAAAAGACCAGCCAGCTGATTCTAATTGAGGAATGGACTTTGGGATGTGTCTGCCTGGTCTTCTTCATTGCCCTCCCCCCAGCTCCGCAGGGGCCTGGATCACCCTGGACCTTGCTACTTCCTGGTTCTGGAGGCCAGGACTGAGACGATGGAGCTGTGGATGCAGCTGAAGCAGGTTGGACTGGAGCCCCCAGGACTGGGCCCACCCCCTCGGGCCTTGAGCGGGGCCCTTCCAGAGGAGAACCCTGGCCAAACCCTCATGCCTGTGGGGGCGAATCTTGGAGGTGCCAGGGAGAGTCTGCTGTGGATCTGGCAGGAGCTGGTGAGTGAGGGGTTTGGAAAGGCAAGAGAGGAGAAAGAATGAATGAGTGAATGTGAATGAATGCAAATAGAAAGAGCCAGAGACTGAAAGACAGAAACCAAGAGGAATAGAGAAATAGAGGCAGAGACAGGAGAGGCAGAGACACAGTGAGAGACAGAGAGACCCAGAAAGAGACACAGGTAGAGACACAGGTACAAATCAGAGGTTGAGAGCAGGGACAGAGACAGATTCAAACTGAACCTGAGATAGGGCAAGGGCAGAGAAATGGAGAAACAGAGGTAGAGACAGACAGGAAGACAGGGACATAGATGAAGAAACAGACAGACAGTGAGAAATATAATGAGAGAGAGAATGAATGGAGGGACAAAGACAGGGAGCGCTCCCAGGGTACCCTGGGAGGTGCACACTGAGGCCCCTGCCCAAGTGCTGTGGTGCCAGGACCAGAGCTGGGACCTGCTCCCATCCAAGTCCTGCAGGACCCCTGGCCCTCTGGGTGGCATGCTGTGACATCCCCTCTTCCCGGCAGGGGAACCTGCGCCGAGTGGATGTCCAGCTGCTAGGCCAGCTGTGCAGCCTGGGGCTAGAGATGGGGGCCCTTCGGGAGGAACTGGTCACCATCCTGGAAGAGGAGGAGGTGGAGAATGGCGACTTGGAGGAAGAGGAGGAGGAAGAAGAGCCCCAGGAGGAGCAGGATGGGGGACACCTGGGGCTCTCCTGGCCAGCCTCACGCCTCCCTGACTTTGAGATGACTATCTGAGGTGCTGCTCCTGCACTTTGACACACACATGCAAGATACAGATTTATGCAAAGGAGAAGAGAGATTTGCAGGTCAAATCAGATTTGGAATCAATGTGCTCCTTGGCAGGTGGTTTCTCTGAGGATGTCTGTGACAAAACACAGGGGTTGGCCCTACGCTGTGGGAGCAGTTGTTTGCAGATGACTAAGGAAATGCTCAGAGGCACCGCAGGTGTACCTGCCGCGGAGCCCACGGTGTGGAGGGAGGGTCGCGGAGGTCTTCACAGATGAGGCTGAAGACCAGCACTGTCCATGGAGTGGCCACCAGCCCAGCATGGCTATGGGGCACTCGAAACATTGGAGAGTCTAGACAGAGATGGGATGGGACCATAAAATACACACCAGTTTTCCAAGGCCAGTAGGGTAAAGAAGGGCAAAACTCTCAATAATTTAAAAAATTGATTACATGTTGAAATGCTGTTTTTAGTTTATTGGTATAAAATATTACTGAAATTAAATTTACCTGTTGAGTTTTTATTGTGACGAAATATGCATAACATAAAATTGATCATTTTAACTTTTTTTTTTTTTTTTTGGTACCAGGGATCAAACTTAGGACCTTGCGCTTGCCAGGCAGGCACTTGTGCTGCTGAGCTAATCCCCCGGCCTCATTTTAACCACTTTAAGTATATAGTTTGGTGACACTAGTTACATTCGCATTGGTGGGTAACCATCACCACCGTCTATCTCCAGAACTTTGTTGTTGTTGTTGTTTTCTGAGACAGGCTTTTGCTCTGTAGTTAGTCCAGGCTGGCCTTGCACTCACTATGTAGCCCAGGCTGATCTGAAACTTGCAGCAATCCTCCTGCCTCAGCCTCCTGAGTGCTGGAATTACAAGTGTGTGTCACCGCACCCTGCAATATTCAGAACTCTTATCTTGGAAAGCTGAAACTTTGTCCCCATTAAGAAATAACTCGCTATTTCATGTCTCTATCCCCACCTGTCCACCCCACTACTTACTTTCTATGTCTCCATGAATTTAATTACTGTAGCACTCATTTGCCTCTCTCTCTTTTTTTTTTTTTTGGTACTAAGAATTGAACCAAGGGCCTTTGCACTGAACTACATCCCCAACCATTTACAAAAATTTTTTTAAAAAAAATTTGGGACAAAGTCTCACTGAGTTGCTTTTTTGTTAACAACACATTGAATTGAATACATTGGGTTGAATAAAATATATTCTTTAAATAAATGATTTTCACTTGTTTCTTTTTACGGTTTTTTAATATGGCAGAAAACTTGAAAATTACACCTGAGGCTTGGCTTACTTCTGTGGGGTGCAACATCTGCAGTGATGCTATGTCGTCACTAGGTGGCGCCAACACGAGTCGCTGCAGCACTAACCAGTCAAGGAAGCCGGCAACCAGAGCTGAACCTCTTTGGGGTCATTAAGAAGTAGGGGCTTAGAGAGGACATTGAGATGTGGGTCCCTGACAGAGGGGTCCCATGGTTGGGAAGGAATATCAATGTTATGTAGAGCAGGTGACAGGGGGTGTAAAATAATGATTGCAAAGATACCCATGTCAAAGATACAGTTTGGTAACTTTTTTGTTTTTTTTGTACTAGGGATCGAACTCACAATCTTGCACCTGCCAGGGAGATTATGATGTTAAGCTAGCCTAAGGTTTTGGGTTTTGTTTGTTTGTTTCGTTTTGTTTTTTTTGTACCAGGAATCGAACTCAGGACCTCGTGCTTGCCAGGCAGGCACTTGTGTCACTTAGCTATATCCCTGGCTACAGTTTGATAACTTTAATAGCCTGCAGAACCACGGGACCATTTCCCAAAGCAGCTGCATCACTCTGTGTTCCCACAGCACTATTCGGGGAGGGGGTTCCGGTTCCTGTGCATCCTGACACATGCTATTGTCTGTCTTTGCGATTGTGTCATGCCAGTGAATATGAAGTGACATCTCACTATATTCTACTCCCTCCCTCCTTTCTTCTCCCTTTTCCCCTTCCCCATCTCTCTCTTTTCTGTCTATCCAGGTGTGGTGGTGCATATCTGTAATCCCAGCATTCTGGGAGGCTAAGGCAGAAGTATCATGAATTTAAGCCCAGCCTGGGCAACTTGGTGAGATTTTGTCTCAAAAAGAAAAAAAAAAAAATCCCTAGTACTACAAAACGTAAAATAAAAACACTGGAGATAACTATTTGCCACATTGTGCTCACAGGGGCTGGCACAAAACTTAGTTTCTAGAGAATACTAAGTATGCCAGCCTATTGCCAACATTGTAACCACTTCTTTCCGGAGATATTTTTCTCTACGGTCTTCATTGCATAGGCCAGAAAGCAAAACCTTCTTCAGACAAACATTGCTTAAATGGGAAACTCTTTAGTCACTCACGAGATCTAGTTTGGCCCATCCTCATTCCATATTACATTATTAAATGAAGAGGAAACGTGTGATGTAAAATTGCTATGGCTGAAGGGATTAAAAAAATGATGGCTGGGGTTATAGCTCAGTGGCACAGCGCCTGCCTGGCAAGCACAAGGTCCTGAGTTCAATTCCCAGTACAAAAAAAAGAAAGAAAGAAAGAAAGAAAGAAAAAGAAAGAAAGAAAGAAAGAAAGAAAGAAAGAAAGAAAGAAAGATAGATAGATAGATAGCAGCCTTCTTTGCTGACATACATGGAAGTTGTCTTAGATGTGGTGACCTAACATTTTGTGAAGACCCTAGGGTCACATGGAAGTGTCCTGGGGAAATTTTCCACTTGATGAAGAAGATGCTGGAATTATGGACTGAGAAGAGGTTGCTAGCATGAATCCTACAGGTGAGTCCAGGGGACCAGTCAGGGGTCACTGTGGAGTGATCTATGTTCTCTTCGTTATAATACTATAGATGAAGAGACAGAAACTCAGAAGGTTTTGTGCCCAGTCCAAGGGTAAATCTCTGCAACAGCTCGGAATGAAGATGGTAACAAGGTTATCTAATTTCTGGGGTTCTGCTTTCTTGCTTTTGTTTTGCAGTGCTGGACGTTGAACCTAGAACCTCACACATGCTAGGCGAGGGCTCTAGCCCTGAGCTATACCCCAAGAGCCCTAGTTTCTAGGTTCCTCACCACACTCTGTCTTGCTTCTGAAGGAGCTATCCTGTCCTCTGGTTATATCACACATCTCGCTGTGGCCCCTGAGAGTGGGCTGAGGCCTTGATGAAAGCGCATGGTCCAGGTCTCAGTCCCAGGCTCCAGTGGTCCCTTGTATTTGTCAGCTGAGCCAGTGACACAACCTCTATCCACAGCAGCAACACAGGACAGGATTCTGTGGTCCTGCCTCTCAGATGACACTGGACTCTCCATCCTGTGGCTCTCCGGGAACCAGATTCTGTGGCTCATGGAAGAGATAAAGGTGTCCCAGGGCCACAGCAGCTGCAGCTAGATCTTGTTGAGAAGGACGATGCTGGGGCTGTCAGTGTGAGGTCTCCTGCCTGGGCAGCTCTGGTAAGAGTGACCCCTCGGGCTCGCTATGCAATGTGAGTGAGCATGACCTAAGGGCGGTGAATGATAATGCATTTATTCTATAGTGTTGCCCATGAATTGTCAGTACAATGAGGGCAGCAAGTTCTGAGAAGACGTCTAGTGAGGAAATCAACTTCCAGTGAGCTCCAGAATGTGAGCTGATATTCTCATTATTGGGGGATTAAGGTCTCATCCATTTCTGACCCCACCACTTACCTGTCTCCTTTGCACCATCTTTACTGTGGCAGTGACATCACAACCCCTGGGACGGGCAGTGGTTACCTGGATTGAGAGGAGTAAGCACTGAGGGCCTTGTCCTATACAAGACAAATTCTCAGGATGGAGTAATCTGTGTAAGTCTCTTGGGTCTCATTGGTTCTTGGTGTTGCCCAAGTTCATATTGATCTTCCTTATGGCTGTCATATCCATTATTGAAAGGGTAATTTTTAAGTCTCCACGTATTATTTTATTTTATTTGTTTATTTGGTACCAGGGGTCAAACTCACAATCTTGTGCTTGCCAGGCAGGCACTTTCGTCACTCCAGGTATCATTTTAGAAGTGTTTCTCCTTTCAAATCTGTCACTTTTTGCTACATATATTTCAGTGCTCTGGTTTTAGATACATAACAGTTTGTAATTGTTAAACCTGTTTGATAGATTAAAATTCCCCCACTTCAGTAGCAGCAGTGTCAGGAAGGAGGATGCAGCGTCTTGATGATGTGAGATCCCCACCCCAGTCAGTGTCTGCTGAAGTATCCCTATCAACCTGGATGTCAACCTGGGTCCCTCCCACACTTTCACTTGTGCATGTCCCTGGCACAGGATGTGAGCATTAGCAGGTGTGAGGACTCTCTTCAGAGCCCAAAGAGCAAGGTGGTTAGGAACCCAGGGATTAAACTAATACTGTTATTATGTAGGTTCTGATCTCTACCAGCTGTTTGACTTTGGGCTAGACACTCAGCTTCTTAAGCCTCTGTTTTCTCATCTGTAAAATGATAACAAGACCTCAATCTTAGGATGGTTATGAGGATTTTCATCAGGAGGAAAATGATTTTAAAGCAGATCGCACTGGGACTTAGAGTCAGGGCTTAATCGATGACATTAAGTAGCATTATTTTTTATTCACATGGCTGTTGTTAGCTGTGAGTCAAGTAGAAAAATTTTGTCATTGACCATCTCTGTAACCTTTCTTGGCTTATTTAAGCCTACAAGGGTCAGATTCTAAACCTGCATAATAGGTGACAGCCCCTCTCATCGTGGGGGTATAGAGATCACAGAAGATGCAGGTAAAGTGTTTCCCATGGGGCCTGACCCAGAGAAGTCCTTGAAAACAGTCGCTCACTGTCATTATTACTACTGAGCCTTGCATCAAATGACACTGGGTCGGGCCTACCCTGTGTCTGTCATGTGATGGAAAAAAAGAGGCAAAGGAAGCAGCATTAAAGGAACATGAGCAGGGTATGGCATGGGCTGCAGGTGAGAAAGTGTGGGAGTTGGAGGAACTCCAGGTTCCAAAACAGAACGAAGCAACTGCGGAAAGTGGCAGAGTCAGGAGGAGGCGGTGACAATGAGGAAAATCCACACTTGGTCACTGAGCCATTTCCTTCAACCCTCACTGGGTCCCTCCCCACACGGACCCTCCTTGTTCCCCTTGTGACATGCTTGGGCCTTCGTTTCTGTCCTCTTCTCTTCGGCAGAAGAAAATATTCCAGGCTCCCCTGCAGGCACCATCGCTGGCATAGCACTTGGGGTCCTGATTGGGGTGGCTCTAGCAGTCGCCCTGGGGTGTTTCCTGCTCCTCATAAGAACTGGAAGGTCCTAAGGCTGCTCCCCACCTGATCCCACCCCCAAGCTGACCCAGGATGTGGGGAAGGAGACCCCGTCTTCAGGCCCTGGGGCTGGCTCTCAGGTCTCCTACTTCCCATGGTCCCTTCCCTCTCCACCTGCTGGGCTCCTCCCTCACCAGCTCTGACCCTGGGCCACCACCTCCACAGCTCCTGTGTCTGTAAATTGGGTACAACTAGGGATGCAGCCCCTCAGTGCGGCCTCCATTTCCCATAAAGCAACCCTGCAGCCTGCCCGGAGGCGATCGCTGCTTGGGAACCAGACTTCCTGCTGTTATTCCAGTCATTTCACTCAGTGTGGGTCACAGCTCAACATCCGAGGGGCGACCCTGGCCAAAGTCACACGGGGAGAGGGGAGGAGCCGGGGCAGGCTGGGTGGGGTCAGCAGCCCCCACAGCTGCTGTGCCCACCACAGGATGCTGGGGCCTGGCCATGTCTATGACTCTTGCCAAGCTGGGTGTAGGATGAGGCTACTGTCTAGTTTCTGCACATCCTGTCTGAGTATACAGTCTGGCCACACCAGGGAAACGGAGTTCAGGAGAATCAAGATGGCGGTGGCTCCCTGGGGTCATACCTATCTGGTGGGCCCTGCTTTGCGGCCCTTCAACTCAGGCAAAACCTAGGTCAAGATTCCTCTGGGCCTCTTCCCAGCTGACCCAAGACAGAAGTAGCTTTTAAGGCTTTTGCTCACCCTGCCTTCTTCTGGGTTCCCCTCCTACCACAGAACAGATGGGGAAAGGAGTCTCCACCCTCAGCTTAGAAAATGGAGCTGCTCCCCAACCCATGTCTGACCACAAAGCTGTGGCCTCTCCCTGCATCCTCCTGTGTAAGCCTGACCTTTTTGAGGCCCAGCATCCTGCATGACCTCAGGGAGCACTGGGAACCTGCGTCCACCCTGGCGAGTGTCCCTTCAGCTGGGGTGTGGCTGGGAGGCCCCATGTCTGCCCCACAGTGTCCACTCTGCAGTCACTCTTGGGGCCAGAACCTTCCCCAGGGGCTTCTAGGAGGCTTCCACAAACACACTTCACAGGGAGCCCCAACTGCCAGGCCCATCTGAACTTCTGGGACTCAGGTCACAGTCACCTCCTGGACCTCACTTGCTCCCTAAAAGTCACCAGGGTCTCCAGTAGGAGGGGCTTGATTTTCCTGATACTCTGAGACCTGAGGACCCCTGAGCCTTCCTGCACGAGGGGCCTGAGCCTCCTCCTAACTCTCTTGCTAACTCCTGTCTCTGTCCCCAGGCCACAGTCCCTCTGAAGTCCTGCCTCCCTAGTAAACCTGTCTCCTCCCCTTCACATGGGTCCAAGCCATGAAGGCTCAGGGCAGGGAACAGCTCAGCATGACCACTCTCCTCCATGTACCCAGGACAAGGTTAGCCCAGCCCTGGATTGGAAATGGACATCTTTAGGGGAAGGACCACACTTGCTGTCTCTTGAACCCAGCCTGAGTCCCTCCACTGGTCTGAGGGAACCCTAGGGTCTGGCAGGTGCAGAGCAGAGGCTGAAAGCATCAGTCAGGGGCCCCAGGATAATGAGGTGCAGGGTAGGCACAGCAAGGACAGGGACTAGGGTGTCACACCCTGCATGCAGGCTGGTGCTCACTCCTGAGAGAAAACGGGTAGAGTGGACACAAGGATGTTTACTGTGGCCTGCCAGAAATAAGAACCTTCTAGCTCATCCCAGCACCTGCTCACTGAGGCCTCAGCCTCCTTGACCCTGCATCCCTCCCTGTCCCCTGATGTTTGCTTTCTCTTCCCCAACCAGGTTCCTTCCCCAGCCCCAGGGCAGCTGTTCTCATCAATGAGGTGAGTGTAGGTGGTGAATAATCTGTTCCTCCAGGACCAAGATGGACCAGGAACTGTCCATACCAACATCTAGTTGAGCTTTGAGACCCAGGAAACAATAGTGATAAAGGCTCAGGGAGAGACCAGGAGGGAGGGATCAGGGAACAGGAACCCCCTGAGCACAGCCAGACCTGGGCACAGAGCAGCCCCAGGTGGTCAGGACTTGAGAGGACACAGGGATCAGGGGCCTCTTTATTCTTTTCTCAGGAATTACTTAACTCTGACTTGAACGTTTACTGCTGGATACACCACAAAGAGATACTGCTTCATGATTTCTTACAGAAACTTCTTTATGCCCAAGGGACAGTACCCCCAACTCTGACACTCCAGGCACCCAGGCCAGCTTGCCCTGGCCAGAGTCTCCTCTGCCCAGAAGACCAATGCTCAGGACATGTTCACCCCTCTGGGGACACAGAGAGGCTGATGGTATAGTTGAACAGGGTACAGATCCCGATTCAGGACCTAAGCAAGATCCTCCACAGTACTGCCCATGGCCTCTCTCCCTAAATGCCCCTCACCTCCCACTTTGTGCCCTGACTAGGTCTCCTTGGAACAAACCTCCCATCCACACTCAGCTGTCCAGGACAGATGATCAGGACCCCCCATTTGACAGGACAGAGAGTTTCCTCCCTGCCCTTCAGGATTCCCAACTGCAGTCTCTTCCATGCACCCTGGGCTGCTGCTCTCAGCCATTCCCAGAGGCCCTGGAAGGATGACAGGGTGACATCCACACAGATCCCCATTCACATCAGGCACTACATTCCCGAAACAAACAGGTCCATGCCCTAAAGCTCAGAGCATGTTCTGCTATTGCCTGCATGTTGTGTGTGCTGATATGAGAAGAAGCAAAACCATCCACAGAGTTTCCCATTGTGATTTTGTTCCAGGGAGTCCTTATCCTGTGTGTGCATA
>RJWM01042239.1:0-14467 GCA_004363535.1 Dasyprocta punctata | reverse complement strand
CATCGGCAGAGAATGGAAAGCATCACAGATACAAGTTGTAAATGAAAAAATGGGCAAGTAATGAACAGACACATGTAAGTCACATTCTCATTTCAAGTCTGACACCAGATGCAGGCATACAACTCAAGTATATTATTGCCTCTATAACGACTACCACTATATGCAGTTTAATTTTCACTTGCTGCTCATGATATGATTTCGATATGAGTCTGGAAACAATTGATTTATTAAAGTTTCTGTGCAGTCAAAACCTTTATGCTAGTGTTAATCTATGTTTTCACCTACTCCTCAATGCCTTTCATCACCATCTCAATTCCACCTTAGATCATCAGGCTTATCCATACATCTGTTGTATAATGGTACAATGGACATGTGATTGTCAACATCTCAAGACTCTGATTTCAATTATCTCATGCACAGGATTGTTGGATTATATGGTAGTTTTAGTTTTAAATTTTTGAGCATCTCCATAGTGGATGCACCATTTTATCTTTCTATTAATAGTGTATAAAAGTTCTAATATCTGAAATTTACCAACAGATAATGTCTATTTTTCCAGGAGTGTCAGGGATCACAAATTCACAATGGCTTATTTTGCATACTTCCCTAAGGGATAAATGGAGATTTGGGATTATGGGATCACTCTTTTGACACTTCCCACTAACTTTTTGAGATGGGCCATCTTCTCCCACCCACTAAAACTAAACTAAAATTACTAAGATTAAAAAGAACACTCCAGAGCAAGATCCTTCTTAGCATAAAACCATCTCCACCCTCTTGAATCATCCCAGGATTATCCCTTGCCTGCTGAGTTATGAAACTCTGAATCTTCCATTAGCCCTCCTACAGGGTATACACCAAATAAATAGGGACTGGTTTGAAGTATCTTAGTCTCTGCCTGTACCAAAATGAAACAAAACAAAACAAACAAAAAAATACCTCCCAAAGGCCTCCATTTTTTTAACATAATACAAGAATTGACACATACTTCTTTATGTTAGATTTCACCTAGCTTCCATGTAAAAATATACAGTAAAGATTTCTTTTACAAGGTTATAAGTGTACCACTTAATATTGAAATTCTGTAACTATTTTAACAATTTTTCATTAAATGAATGATATTATTTTCTTATGAAAAATACAGCTAAGAAATATGCAAATATATATGGACTTTGGTCCCAAACAAAATAGCAGTACAATATTTCCAAAGACGAATTGAAATGTTTATATTTATCCCATAAGAAAAATGAAAATTCTGAGTAAAAACTACATGTGTGTGTACTTTTTACTCAACAATGAACTATTCTCCTTACATAATTACCAAGGTTTTACTAAGAACACTATGGGAAGATTATGATGTCTATTCATATTGTGCAAAGTTTTTGTATTTTTTTATTTTAAAGATGATAAAACCAAGGAAAATAAAACAGAATAAAACCAATGAAAATAAACCAGTATAAGTGATACAGGACTTCAAAATCTTATGAAATCAGCAGTAGTTACCATAATGACTTTTGTTGCCTTCAGATTAGGGGCAGATACCTTTAGATATAGTAAACATCAAACAGAACAGAATAGAATAGAAACAATAAAAACAAAACAATGAATGCAATAAAGGATTTCCAAACAAAACTATAGTGAATCCAAAATGGCTACCATAATATGTCTTGCTATGTTTCAAATAGCTGCTCATGCTATCAGATTTAAAATAATCAAACAAAACAAAAGAGAATAGAATCCAACCCAACAAAACAATGAAAATGATATGGTTTCCCAGAGGAGATCACTTCCCAGGGAGGCCTTTTGCTCTCCCTCTGCATTCCACACATCATGCTGACTTACGGAGAGAGGCTTGGGTTTGGCTGTTCCCAATCCGGCAGCAGCCCACACATGGTCACAGATTCTGTTAACATTTGAAAATGTACAATAGTTAGTTATATAGGGCATTAATGCTAAAAGTTAGGAATGAAGAATTCCAGGGCTAGATTGATATAGGGGAACGAAACTCCTGACCTACTATATGTCCAATATGAGTTCATGTTCTCTAAAACTGAAGAATGAATTTTAGGAACAATGGAGGTTAAGAACAGAAATATTTATTGAGAGAAAGAAAGCTTCTCTCAGGGAGAGAGACAGAAGGGGTCCCGAGTGGGTTGCCAAAGATTCTGTCTTTTCTAATGACTTTTATAGAGTAAAACCATGATGGGGATAACTGGGAACTTCCAAGACAGATGGGTTTGAGGTGGGACAGAACTGTGGTCAATGAATGAGATTAATTGTTTAGGTAAAATTGACCAAATCAGGGATAAATGGGGAAGTGAGTCATATAGTAAGCAAGCATTCATATGGATCAGTGACTTTCTGTAGGGGATTAGGATGGTAGTTCCTGGCTTCTCGAGATGATCCTTACCTAATCCCTAGTGCTTATACTTAAGTTGTGGCTGTATTTGTTTAGCCTTCTGTCTTGATATCTGGCCCACAGCAAGAGTGTGTCTCTTCCAAGGTCACAAGACATCTAGTCCTTCATACCGGTTCCTTTGAGAGTCTAGCCCGTCTGACTGCCTATAATATTTCTAGCTAACTCAGTTGCCTGTAACAAGATCACTATCTTTGCTTTGAATGGTTAAGACTTTCCAAAAATGAGTCAGACATATTTATTAATCCCTTATAAAAACAAGTTACTGAATCACTTTGGAGATTAATCATTTTTTGCTTGTTTGTATTTTTTTGTGGATACTAGGAAATGAACTTAGGACCTTGTACTTTCTTTCCAGGCAGACACTGAGCCACTGAGTCATAACTCCAGACCAACACTTTGAACAATACATAGTGTGCTACAATTTTATTAAAAAGTAGTTGTCGGGCACCTACAAATTTTAAGACCTTACTTTAGGAAATTCAATTCCATTAATGCACTGATTCCTCTAAACAGCTATATAAAAGAAATAATATTTTATTTTCATTAAAAAGTTAGTAACAGAATGAAGTTAGACTCATATATCTGATAAGTATGTAATTTATAACTCAAATTCAAGTAATGTGATTTGAATGTGTGCTCTTTATTACCATATTATTTAGCCTACTCAGATTTACTTAGCTCTCAAATTGAGTGCTTAAGAAATAGAAACAATATATAAAATCATTGATTAGTTTGTATTAAAAGATGATAAACATCTGACACTTATTGTGTGTTAACGTGTATTCTTCTGTGTTAAACTACAGAAATGTATGCTGTTAAGTTTAGATAGTGGTAAGTTAACTGAAATAATTTGAGTATAAATAATACAACATAATATCAGAAATGACAAGAACCAAGATGTTGGTATTCTAATAAGTACTAATTGAAAATTTCTTTATAGCATGAACAGTCATCCATTTCTTCCTTTTTTTTTTTCTCATCCATTTCTTACATTTATGGTACTGCTCAATATTCCAGTTTCAGTGAAAAATATGACATCCATCTTAAGGAAAATATAAGGAGAACTTTTAATTGTTTATCTAATGATGCTATCTTGTGATAGAAGTCTTCATTTTCTAAAGCAATGTGTGATACTGTTAGTAGAAAAATTGGAGAAAAGATGCGTGGAAGACAAAAGTGACAAGGATTAATTTTAGCAAGCAAATACTTCAGTACAATCTTAGAAATGCTAAGTGGTTTCAGTTCTGTTTTCTGTGGAATACTTACCATTGAAAGATCTTAAACTTTTGGGTCAACAAGAACGTTTTCTTCTTATTATAATTATCTTTAAATATAACAACACAACGCATTTATTAATTGTGTAAATTAAAAATAAGAATGGACATAATGCATGATCTATACATATATGAAAATATATGTATTAATTTGTACAACTGATGTGTGCTAACAAAAAGAGTAAATATTAACATTAGCCTAAAATATATTTAACAATTTAAAATAATATGCAAATATGATATTTGTGACTTAGAATTATAAAACTAAAATTGAATTTTTTTCAGAGAAACATCCATTATTGTGTGAGTGAAAATGAATTATTTACCAATAAGGAAAGTATCATGTCATTTTGGTTTATGTCTAGAAATAATAAAGTTTTGAAATTTTATATTTTATACAAATTCCCGTGAACAGCAAACATTACTTCTATTTCAATAAGATTTTGTATATTGTTGTTACCTATTACCTACAATAGGAAATTTGGGAATGTGAAAAATGTTTTTGATATTACTTTTGAGGCACAAATACTAGGAAAATAATGAAAGAAATTTTGTCCCTCATCTTACATTATGCTCTACTACTTCATAAAAGTTTCAGAAGAAACCATCTTCTGCAGTCTTAAAAACAAGTAAGATATTTTTAAAAGTCAAAGGTAGACATTTAAAATACAAGATGGTGAAAGCAAAAGATCTGAAAGGAAAAAGAACACTGAAATACTCAGATAATGCAGTCCATTAGCAAGGCTAAAAATAGTAATAGTAACAGGACCAGTGTGGGTGGATGAAAAGATCCTGACAGAAGATAGAAACTGATTACCTGAAACAGCTCTGTCATATTTCAATTTAGGTGCAGCTGTGATTTTCTAATTTTTGGTATGTGTCTGTGTCTCAATCACCATGAAAAATTATCCTTTTATTTTATTGAATGATGAAAATTATACATCTTTTTGGGCTACAGTGTGATGCTTAGGTAGATATATGCATTGTATAGTCATCCATTCAAGATAGTTAGATTACCCATCATTTGAAATATTTAAGCATTTCTTTGTGATGAAAACATTCAAAATCATCTCTTCTGGTTATTTTGAGTTGTACAGTATTGTTAACTGTAATCATTCTCTGTGCAATGGAGCACCAACAGTTATTCCTGCTGTCTGTTGTAATTTTACATCCATTAATCAGTTTCTTCTCATTCTCCCATCTCCTTTTAAATTTTTGGTCTCTAATAACCACTACCCTGTTCTCTCGGTCTATATACTTATCTTTTGTAGATTCAACATGTAAGTGAAATCATATAGTATGTGTTTCTATGTCTGGTTTATTTTATTTAAGATTAGAATTTCCATATTCATCTATATTACCACAAATGACAGTATTTCCCTTTTTATGGTTGAATAGTATACAGTTGTAGATATATTTCACATTTGTTTTCACTCATTCATCCATCAATGGACAGCTGGTTTGATCGCTTTTCGGGCTACTGTTAATAATGCGGCAATGAATGTGTAAGTGGAGGAATTTTTTTCAGTAATATGATTATGGGATAAAATTGTGGTTCTGCTTTTAATTTTTTTAAGAGACTTCAATATGTTTCCATAATGACTGAATTTGTTTACAACTCCACTAATAATGTATAAAAGTTCTCCTTTCTCCACATCCTGAAATAAAATTTTAGGACCTTTTAACGATAGGACAAATATGTGATACATATACACATGTAAGATATACATTTGTACCAGTTTCATATTTTTTATTTATCAGTGTGAAAAAGTGATTGTGATCATAAAGGGCTAAATGAACATGAATACATCTATGGAGACAAGAGTTAAAAATCACTGTTGGAATTTTTTGATTGTCCATCCTTAAATCTTAGGCAAATACTGTATTTGAATATTGATTTATTCTTATATATTTTCTTTCAATTTACAATGGCAAATGAGTTGTTAAAGTATGTAAAGAAAAGGAAAATACAGAAGTTATTGAAAAGTGCTGCATGGGAGAAAACAATATTAACTTAAGTCGTCTTTAAAAATTAAAAAAAAAAAAACTTCCTTTGAATTGAGTTTGACACACTGCATTACCTACCACTGAGATGAATTTCATCTCCTAAGGATTCTCGCTTAGAAAAATAGTTAAGTGAAACCAGGGATCAGGAAAAATGTACTTTCAGAGCAAAAGGAGCATGAATTATGACAATAAGAGTGAGAAATCATTGAAATTTGACTTTACAATAAATTATAGAGAATTTTTTTCCATATTAGGATAAATTGTAGAGAATCTCTTTCCACATCTGAAGATTTTTAAAATATTGGTTGACAACAAGGCATTTTTAAAGAGCTCTAGTAAGACAACATAAAAACATTCCAGTTTAAGAATATTAATTTTGCAGCAGCAGAATGGGTAGATTGAACAAGGAAGCACAGAAAGAAAAGTGAAGAATTAGAAGGTAAAATTGAATCACTCTAATCTGTTGTTTCTAAGGGTGAAGAAGTTCAAAAATTTGCACTTTGGTATGCTTGAAATCCAATGGTACTCTGGATATGATGCAATAGGTCAATGAATCGTAATAAGTGGGAAAGAATAAAATGAGAGACATGGATATAAAAGCTTTCTTACTTCAGGGATATAAAAGAACATGACACAAAGTAATGGTTTGAGAGCTTCTTAGCTATGAATAAAACATTTGTGAAAATAGCTCATGCTTACTGAATGTTCAAGATCAGGGCAAGACTGCTTTAAGTATCTTACATGGAAAAGTTACAGAAATTATAAGAACTTTAAGAAATGGATATTTTCATAGTCACTTGAAAGATTAGAAAGCAGAGCTGCAAAGAGTGTTTTGACTTTGGCCAAGCCACACACAGAATAAGGTGTCATATAAGAATTTGAATCCCTGGTGAATCCATACTTCACACTTGTGACTGAAGTACACAATTTACATTTAGACCCCACATCTACTCCACATATAGCACCAAATCTATGTTTTGGTGGATAACTATTTATTTGTTTTAGGGTTAAGTAAAGTTGAAAATGATATAAAATGTGTTTCTCTAGATAAAAATAATCAAATTTAATCTACAGTATTAAGATCACAATACTTTTATTAAATTTTTGGTACTCCAATGGACTTCTCAGTAATAATTCTCCAAAATCACTCCATCAGGTCAAAGTTTTGCTGCTCTCATTTTCTCTATCATTTCATCTCTACCCCTGCGATCAAATGTAAAAAGAAGAACTGCATTTTTTGATGCTCACAATTCATTGTTTTTTTTCCTGAAAGAGAAAATTTACCGTGGCCTTAACCTTATTGTGTAACCAATTTATAAAGTTCTGAAAACATAAAAGAAGGTAATGTTAGTACAGATTGGCTTACCAGACTCTCAAATATTGCATTAAAGATTACTGCTTCTGTTCTACTATTTAGTGTTACTCTCATTTAAGAAATCAACTTTTGAAAAGTATTTTCATCATAAAATTATTACAGAACTCTTAGTTAAGTATCAAGTATCTTCACTTAGACCCATGACTATTTTATATGCTAAATTCATATCTGAGAACCATATACCATGGGAATGAAATTTGTTCAATTATAAGTTTGAGGGATCTTTGTTTTCAAAATAAGCATGTTCTCTAGTAATCAATTGAAAAATAAAAATTTACAAGTACATCTCAATATATTATTTTTTATTTAGTGTGCAATGTAATTTTTTCTTGTACAAGAATTAAACATAATCTTTAATTATTAGTGAAAATAGTACCTCACAATTAATCTTTTCGTAGAAATACATCTCTACCATACAGTAATCCTTACTGTTTTATGAATAAATCCATAGGCAATCCTTTATATTATTTTCTTCTAAATTTATATTTTATGAAACAAATCAATATGGGAATGATCTAAATAGCAACAATGGCACTGGATTAAACATATTCCTTTTTGAGTTAGATAGGGCCCATACATACAAGTCATATATGGCCTTTTAAAAAGAGTTTAAAGCATCATACCACAGTGAGCATGTATACTATGTTTAAAATTAATTTTCATAATACCTAATTGAAGTTTTCCATAATTTATCCTAAACAAGGCTGTCTTTGAGTTCTTGAGAATAAATAACATAATTGTTGCTATAAATGTTGACATGTGAAAGAACAATTCATATATACATTGTGATGAGAATTGAAAATAATACTGTATTCATTTTAAGTGTCCTTGTTAAAGGACACATCATAAAACTACTTAAACAAGCAGTTAAAATGAATGTTATTTTACTTTTTTCAGCAACTACTGCTATAATAAATGTTTAAAGCTATAGTTATGAAGTTGCTTCCTATTTGCTTAATTTTTACTCCATCAAATGGCTCACTATATTAAGTTAATGCACTAATAGTAGCAGTATTAATAACAATGATAGAACACACACTTATATTGAATGATCTGCCTTATAAAACATCTTAACCTTGAAAACCTATAGTGTTTCTATAATTAAAAGACAGTGACTGACAGTACACTAGGTACTTAGAGGTTCCCGTTGCTGGAGCCTGGAAAAAAGGAAACCATTTTTTTTTTCTGTTTGACAGAATAATGTTAAAATAGAAGATAGAATTAGCTTGCTAGGTCACTAACATTTTTCAAATTTCTGCTCAGTATTATCCTTTTGGTCACTAGTGTTCCACTATTGATGGTCATAAAATTGAAGTCATTAGTCATGTCTTCCTAGAGGAATGGCAATAGCAGCTTTTTACAGGAAGACCAAATGTATCAGCTTAGGAAATGCAATTCTTCTTTAGACATTGAGGTAGGGAGAGGATTAGAAAACAGCTGAGTCAATTAAATTCACCAAGCATTTAATGAACTCTGACTATATGTGAGACTCCTCAGGCCAGGAATTTTGCCCAATAAAAATATGAGCAAGACATGACCCCTGACCTCAAACAGAGAGATGCAAGCACGGAGATAGCAGGAGTTAAGGAGAGTCACTTCTAATAACTGCTCTGCCACTTACATGCAGAATAATATTTGGAAAGACAATGCATTTTTATATGCCTAAAGGGAGAGATTGATAATGTAATCTTGGGTTTTCTGAGAATTAACTGAGATGAAATTAAAGCAATTCTTCTCTACTGATCAAAAAACTTCATACAAAAGATAGATAAAAGGAAACAAGTAAATAGATCTTTTGGAAAAGGGAAGATGACCAAGAGATGGATGGGGGAGAGATAAGGAACATGAATAAAGAACTAAGATGAATTATGTACATGTACCAATTTCCCATGCTGATTGTGTTATATACTGTAACATATACTAACAAAAATAAAAATTAGAAAAGAATATGAAAAGAAAGAGAGATAAATAAAATATGAAAGAGCATAAGGAAAAGATTATATGCATGTAGATATACATATATAAATGTAAGTATGTATACGTATACAAGATAGATAACTATACTACTAATCTCTGTTAGTTCATTAAAAAGAACAGTTTGTGCTGTCATTGTCTGATTGTTTGATCATTTTTTATGCCTAGATCTTGTAACCTGAACAACTATTTCTAAGGTAATGATATGCAGTATACTAACCAATGTTAATTTCCTACTATTTTTTTGAAATTCTGTATCATTTCTATCCATTTTTTCTGTTTTGCTTCTTAAAAATATTTTTAAAAAAGGATTAGATTTCTATGTAGATTTTGTGATGCCTGTGTAGATTCTAACAGGCAATACTGAAGAAAATGCAATCCAATTAGAAATGTGTTTAGAGATGCAACATCTCAGGGATAAAAAGAATGAAATGTAAATTGTTGCTGTTGCCTGCACTCCAGAGGCTCTGAACTCCTCAAAGCCAGATGCAAGGTCCTGGTGGTGCCACACTCCAGGGTGCGCTCTGCCTAACCACCTGGGTCCCAGAGATTCTAACCCCAACCCATTAAGGCAGAGAGTCCAGCAACAGACTCCAGTAGTGCACCCTCACTAGCTGCACAGAAAATCAAGCTCTACTCAGCCCAGCTCTCAGCACAATCCATCAGGGGAACAAATGGCCAGCCTTCCAGGACACAGAGGTACTGAGTCAGGCCTAGCCCACAGCCTCAGTACTGCTCATCAGGGAGTGGTCAGCATAGCTGCAGGGCCTTAGAGAACTTGAGCTCTGCTCATTAAAGCACAAGGCATAAGCTCCATTGTTCAGGGGTGTGGCCCTGTGGCAGGTCCTAGAGGTTGTGAGCACCACCCAACCAGGAGCAAGGCCAGAGCATTATAAGCCTGGGACTCGCCCAGGCTTGCCCCAAGCTCCAGAGGCTCTGAACTTCTCGCAGTCAGATACAAGGTTCTGGTGGTGCCACACTCCAGGGTGCACTCTGCTGGCTGCCTGGGTCCCAGAGATTCTGACCCCCACCCAGTAAAGTGGAGAGTCTGGCAACACATGCTGAGAGTGTGTCTCTGCTAGCCACCTGGGTAGTGAGGGTTCTGAATGCTACACAGCCAGGTTCTAGACCCCAGCAACAAGCTCCAGGGATGTGACCCTGCTAGCTACAGGGAGGATACAAACTTTGTCCAACCCAGTGTCCCAGAGCAACCCAACACAGTATATCAGGGGAACATGTGGCCAGCCTCACAGACCACAGAACACAAGGGTCCAGTGCATAATCTGGGTGTTTGCCCCAGTTAACCATGGGGATGTTGAGGACTGAAGCTCTACCCATCACAGTGTTCCAGTGCAATTCACCAGGAGGCTGCCTGCCCAGCCACACAAGTCGCAGAAGAAAATGACAAAATGAAAGAGCAAGAGGCAGCCTAAATCCCCTAGCCCAGTGAGAATAAACCCAAGAAACACTGAAATAGAAGACACTGGAGGTCACACAACTGAACTTTCTGAAGTGATAGCAACTGAAGTAAAGAAACAACTCCATGAAGCTATAGAGAAACTCAAATAAAAAAATATCTCAGCTAAAAGAAGAAATGACAATCATTATGAAAGAAAGGCTGTGTGTATCTTAAAAAGATCAAGATAAAAAATAGAAGAACATAAGAAAATGATGGAAACTTTGAATGAACAATATAAGACACAAATAGAATGCATCAAACAGATTCAAAGGGAAATACAGGAAATGAAAAATTCCATGGAAAGTTGGCAAAACTGCTTGAATGAAGCTGAAGATAGAATCTCAGACCTTGAAGACAGCGTGGAAGCTTATGGTCGTGCAAAAAAAGATCTCTTAAAAATAACAAGGAACCAGGAAACAACAATTCAACTGCTGCAAGATGATGCCAAGAGAAATAACATAAGATAAAAAGACATCATTGAAAAAGCAGGGGTCAATACTAATGACCTGCAAAGGCTATTTGCAGAAATAATAGCAGAAAATTTTCCAAGCATGGGAAGAGAATCTGATATACAGGTAAGTGAGGCATACAAAATCCCAACTAACCATAACCAAAATAAATCTTCACCCAGACATATAATAATTAGGATATCAGAAATACAGCACAAGAACAAAATACTAGAAGCTGTCAGAGAAAAGGAACAGATCACCTATGAAGGAAACCCTATCAGAATCACAGCAGACTTCTCAATACGAACCTTTAAGTTGAGAAGAGCATGAAGTATTTCTAATCCTGAAAGAAAACAACTTTCAACCCAGATTGATGTACCCTGCAAAACTATCTTTAAAAATTGATGGAGAAATAAGACACTTCCATGACAAAGAACAACTGAAGAAATTTATGGCCACCAAACCAACAGTACAAAGAGTACTGAAAGACACTCTAGAAAGAGACAAAGATTGCTACAATCCTAAGAACAACAACAAAAGGAAACCACTAAGCAGGGGAAACAATTAAACAGAAATGTAGAAAGCCAACAACAGAAAGATATCATGACAGGCATGAGTCAGTACATATCAGTTATATCAATCAATGTAAATGGTCTCAACTCTCCAATAAAAAGAAACAGACTAGCAGAGTGGGTTAAGAAACAAAATTCAACAATATTCTCTGCACAAGAAACACATTTAACTTAGAAGGAAACTCACAGACTAAAAATCAAAGGATGAAGCCGGGCATGGTGGCGCACTCCTTTAATCCCAGCAGTCGGGAGACTGAGGTAGGAAGAGCGTTGTGAGTTCGAGGCCAGTTTGGGCTACAGCGCAAGCGCAAGACCGGCCTAAGCTACATAGTGCGACCCAGCCTCAAAAAACTAGGGCCGGGAGTTTGGCTCAGTGACCTAAGCACCTGTCAGGCAAGGCGTGAGGTTGTGAGTTCAATCCCCGGTGCCACAAAAAAAATAAAAATTAAAAAAAAAATAAAAATCAAAGGATGAAAAACAATACTCCATGCAACAGGAACCCAGAAAAAAGCACGGGTAGCTATTAGGTTTGTAGACAATGTGAACTTCAAACCGAGAATGATCAAAAGAGATAAAGAAGGTCATTACATACTCGTTAGGGGAAAACTTCATGAGGAAGAAATTACAATCATAAATATATATGCACTGAATATGGGAGCACCTAACTATGTAAGACCATTCTTAATAGTCTGAAAAACCAAATAAACAATAATACAGTTATAACAAGGGACCTTAACATCCCACTGTCATAGAGAGATCAACCAAATAAAAAATCAGCAAAGAAATAACAGAGCTAAGTCAAACTTGTGAACAAAGGGACCTACTAGATGTGTACTGAGTGCTTCACCCATTAACATCAGAATATACATTCTTCTCAGCTGCACATAGGTCATTCTCTAAAATAGATCATATACTAGTCCACAGAACATGCTTAAGTAAATGAAAAGGAACTGACATAGTTCCATGCATATTCTTTGACCATAGTGCAATAAAATTGGAAATGAATGACAAAAAAAAACCAAGAACCCCATAAACACATGGAAATTAAATAATACTCTCCTAAATAATCAATGGGTCACAGAAGAAATTAAAGAAGAAATCAAACAATGTGTACAATTGAATGAAAATGCAAATACAAATTACCAGAACCTGTGGGACACAATGAAAAGAGTCCTCAGAGGGAAATTTATAGCACTAAATGCCCACATCAGAAAAATGGAAAGAGCACACATAAACAACCTAATGATGCACCTCAAACTTCTAGAAAAAAAAGAGTAATTCAAATCCAAAGCCCAAATATGGGAGGAAATAATCAAGATTACAGCAGAAATTAATGCAATTGAAACTAAGAAAACAATACAAAGAATTAATGAATTGAAGAGCTGGTTTCTTGAAAAAATAAATAAAATTGGTAAACCCCTAGTCAACCTTATCTAAAAGAGGAAAGAAAAAACTCAAATCCATGCAATAAGAAATGTAAAGGGTGAAATCACTATAGACACTGTGGAAAATCAAAAGATCATCAACACCTACTTGGAAAACCTTTACTCACATAGATTCAATAACACAGAAGAAATGGACAGATTCCTAGAAACCTATGAATTACCAGAGCTGAATCAAGAAGATGTAAAGCTGCTGAAAAACCCAGTTTCAGCTAATGAAACTGAAAATGTAATTAGAACCTTACCAACAAAGAAAAGCCCAGGTCCTGATGGATTCACTGCTGAATTCTACAAGAAGTTTAGGGAAAACTTAATGCCAACATTCCTCAAACTCTTCAATGAAATCAAAAGGGAAGCAAGTCTGCCTAACTCATTTCTGGAAGCAAGTATTACCCTAATACCAAAACCAGAGAAAGACCCAACCAAAAAAGAAAATTATGGGCCAGTCTCCCTAAAGAACATAGATGCAAAAATTCTCAATAAAATACTGGCAAATAGAATACAGCAAGTCATCAGGAAGATTATACACCATTATCAAGTGGGATTGATCAAACCCTACAGAAAATCAGAATAGATGGTCTCTATCTCAACCTGATAAAAACCATATATCATAAACCAACAGCCAACATCTCACTTAATGGACAAAAACTGAAATCTATCAACCTAAAATCAGGAACAAGACAAGGATGTCCATTATCACCACTCCTATTCAATATAGTTCTGGAAATATTAGCCAGATCAATTAGATAAGAGAAAGAAATGAAGGGAATAAAGATGGGAAACAAGAAGTAAAATTATCACTCTTTGCAAATGATATGATACTCTACATAGACGACCCCTAAAAATCCACTGAAAGACTTCTAGACGTAATAACCAAATTCAGTAATGTTGCTAGATACAAGGTCAGTACTCAAAAATCAATAGCATTCCTGTACACAAACAACAAAGTCACTGAGAGAGAAATAAGGGAAACCACACCCTTCACTATAACATCCAAAAAAAATGAAATACTTAGGAATCAATCTAACAAAGAAAGTAAAAGATCTATACAGTGAAAATTACATTACTCTGAAAAAGGAAATCAAAGAGGATTTCGGAAAATGGAAAGATATTCCCTGTTCACAAATAGGAAGAACAAACATCATGAAAATGGTCATTCCCCCAAAATTGCTATACAGATTTCATGCAATCCCAATCAAAATACCACTTGCCTACCTAACAAAGCTAGAGAAAGCATTCCTCAAATTCATCTGGAACCAGAAGAGGTGTAGAAGAGCAAAGGGAATTCCGGGCAACAAAGGTAAGGCAGGAGGCATTACAATACCCAGCTTGAAACTATATTACAAAGCTACTGTGATAAAATCAGCTTGGTATCAGAGTAAAAACAGACCTGAAGATCAATGGAATAGTTTAGAAGATACAGCCACAACTACAAACACACTTAGCCACCTCATCTTTGACAAAGGGGCCAAACATGTACATTGATAGAAAGGTAG
>RJWM01042238.1:0-14489 GCA_004363535.1 Dasyprocta punctata | reverse complement strand
TATTGAGGCTGCAAAGGTCAGAGTCCTGATTCTTCTTGTGATGGCCTCAGGCCATCTATTCTGTTACCTACTTCTGAAATATTTGGCTTTTTCTTCTAATCTTTTCAGTGACCAATTTCTGTTCCATCTTTGTGGCCACAACTTTATTGGAGCTTCTTTTCTGTCCAAACTCAAAATGTTTTAAATCATTCTGTTGGCTCTTTGCTCTTGATTCTCAACATAAATCTGGCTAAAAACCCCCAACAGTAGCTATGCCACTGCCTCAACATTAGACTACCTTGAAATTTCTTCTGCCAGATTGATTAGTCTGCTGCCCGTAATCTCACTCTCAGGCAAAGTCTGAACACAAGCAAAATGCAGACAAACTTTCTACCAAGGCATAACAAATCTTATCTGGAGTCCAATAGCCAATATCATCCTTCCCAGCAGAAACCTCCCAAACCTGGTCTTTGCTGGGATAATTTCTATCAGCATTCTGGTCTTCTGAGCTCTGACCAGAATCTTCCATCAAGTACAGTCTAAGGCATTCCACCTCTACTTTTTCAGCCAACATCTCCAAAACCTTCCTACAAGTTAGCTCCAAATGCTCCTAAAATGCTGCATCCAGCATAGCTCTTGAAATTCCCAGCAGAAGGACAGTGGAATGTGAAGAAATGAAGACAAGAGCCAGAATGCAGAAAGCTGAGGTCAGGTGGAGCCCTCTGTCCTTATGGGAGAAAAAGAACTACCCAATGACTGCAATGCATTTATTTATACAATAACAGGTGAATCCCCTCTCCTAATGGGAGAAAGGGCCTGCCTAACAACTTGTTTGTCTGGCTCACCTCAGGCACTCCACGTTCTTGGGCTGCCCTTGCTTTACTCCTGCATGTGTGATTGATCTCCAGCTCAGTTTCTCCCCATATCTCCCCCTTTTCTGTTCTATAGTTGCAAGTGATGGGTGGTCAGCTGGAACTGGAGGAGCTGTGCCTGGAGGCTTCTGCAGAAGACCCTCTTTCTCATGGAAAGCTCCTCTTCTCCACTCCTCCCCAGGTGTCCCCAGGCAAGGCTTTTCCTGTGAAGGCCCTCTCCTTCTCAAACCCTTTCCATTTTGAGTGAACTCACTTGTTTAGGCCAAGGACTCCCAGTCCAAGGATTTCAGATCCCTGCCTGAACTGCCTAAACCTACCTACTCAGAGTCAGATCTAAAGTTGGCAGCTACCCTAAAGACTCAACTTCCCGCAATGGGATGGTACTCACTCCCAGATGGTCGAACTCTAATTCCTGAAACTTTAAGGACTAAAATAATTCAAGATGTCCACCAAGCCACCCATCTAGGAGGAACCAAACTGACAGAACTGCTCCATCAGACTTACTTCATTCCAAATTTAACATCCAAGGCTAAGGATATAAGTCGATGGTGTTTACAATGTGCCCAAGTAAATCCCAAAGGCCAAACCTGTTCCAGAACCACCTCACAACAGACAACAAGGACCACACCCAGGAGAACATTGGGAAGTCGATTTCACTGAAATGAGTCCTGGATGCTGCGGCTATAAGTATCTTTTGGTTTTTGTAGGTACTTTCACTGGGTAGCCTGAAGCTTTCTCCACAAAATCAGAGTGTGCCTCAATAGTAGTACAAAAGCTGCTACATGAAATAGTACCCTGATTCAGTTTACCACAAGTAATGGGGTCCGACAATGGTCCAACTTTCACAGCTCAAATCCCCCAAAATTTAGCTAAGTGTTTACAGGTTGTTTGGAAACTACTTTGTGCCTACTGGCCACAGAGCTCCGGCCAAGTAGAGTGCATGAACCAGACCATCAAGGAAACTATTTCAAAGATGGCCACTGAGGCTGGCGAACACTGGGTAAGTCTCCTTCCTTTTGTCCTTTTGTGGACCTGATGTACACCCTATATCCAAGGTATAACCCCTTTTGAAGCCATCTATGGGAGGCCCCCTCCCTTAGTCCCCAAGATTGACTCCATCCCTCTGCATGACCGAAGTCTTATTAAGTTCCTACAGGTGCTTCAACCCATCCTCCAAGAAGCTCACCACCTGTTTAGAACCCACTTCCAGCCCCGACAGCCTCATCTGACTCAACTCGCTCCTGACCCTGCCAGAACAGGCTGAAGCACCACCAAATTAAATCACTGTGTTCATCATCAAATTGGAATGTTGATTCTTTCCCCCTGCCTTTTTGGGGGAGAGTATGGAAAGATTAACTGTAAATGAACATCAAGACTGAAGACAATAGAAATTAAAAATTACTAGAACTCTCTAGTGGGCCAAGACAATGGTTGCACAAGTTTCTATGATGGCTATCTGTTGCCTTTGGGAATGAAATGACACTATGACCAGTGAAGGGAAAGTGAAAGTACTGGTAGAGGTAAAATAAGTAAAAAAAGGCCTGTTGATCACTGAGGAGGGATTCTATAGAGTGGAAACCAGAGCAAGAAAGCCTCTCAAAGGCTTTACAAAGAAAAGCAAATGTGTGCTGAACTTAAGGCAAGGTAAATTTACTTTGTTTTGAGAGTGTAGCCTCATAGATCTGTGCATGAAAGTGACCTACTGTAAATACTCACTGAGATCTTCAGTTTCCAGGGTCTTCATGATTTCCTATCATACTATACTTTTAAATTGGCTATACAGTATTAGGAAACCTGCCAAAGCTTTCTTGCAAAGCTTGCAACTTCAAATGGGAAAGATAAATTTTAACATGAAAGTCTATTTTGTTAAAAGCTATACTTTTTGCCACTGCTAAGTACTTAAACAAGATATATGTTTGGTTGTCCTCATATCTTAACTAATCATGTTGCTTCTATACTAATCACTCTGGGGTAATCAAAGATAGTCTAAGCAAACTAAGAAAATGGCTTTAAGACTGGGAAAAGCAAAGAAAATTAAAACAAAACTGGTTTGAGTCTCTGTTCAGTTCCTCCCCTTGGTTAACTACTTTGTTATCTACTTTAATTAGACCCCTATTACTTGTATTGGTGTTAGTAACTATAGGTCCCTGTGCTATTGTGTCTCCAATTATGTACAACAAGAATCCAATCTGTAAAAATGCTGGTACTGCATGCTCACTATGATATATTGTCTCAAACTGACAATTATGATGAATCAAAGATTTGATTCCCAACTAAAATCAGTGGGAAATGTGCTAGGCCAGCTAAAAGCCTGTAAAACATAAGACTATGTTCACCCATGACTCAGCCCCCGCTTAACCCTCCTGCGATGTTCTTAAAGTGCTGATATTAACTGACTGCCAGAATGTGTGGTCCCCTGTTTCTTTTCAAAAATAACATATGGTAACATAGTAGCAAAATGACCTCACCTAATGGATTGACACAAATTCCAATAAAGTAAAGAGTAGAGGTAAGACTTTCCCATGTATGACTATCACTGAGACACAAACTGTTCTAACCAGGTTGTGCTTTTTGCTTTAAAATCTGTTCACTGTAAAGGTTCGACACTGCTCTGAGCCTGCCCTGCATGGAGGAACTCAGACAGTCCCAGCTGGCTGGTTATTATTATTATTGTTATTAAAGGCTCCCAAACTTCTGATTTGGCCTTGATCTCATTGGTTTGGTTTGGTGTCAGACCATTACAGTAGCCTACAGCTCAATCATTTCCATATACTCTGTCACTTACTCAGAACTTCTTTTCCCATTTTTATTTACCATTTCCTAGGCATCCTGAGTCAATTTCTTTAATTGGCCTCAGGTCAGATCTAGACCCATCCTCATCTATTGGCTTTGTCCCAGTCTCTGAAGCATCACTGCCACAGGACTGAGCATAAACTTTTCAAAAGGTGGAAACAACTTCTCTGGGTCTGAGTCCATAATTCAGCCAGACAGCGTGCTCTGGCACCCAGACAGGCCATTTAGTGTTCTCTCAAAAGACACAAGGATACCCTTGTCCCCTTATGAGTACTGGGCTGGGTCCCTTCCATTGTCCAGTATGAAGATCTTTCCAAAGGACTTTCTAGCTTCTTTTCCTTTACCTTATTGAGTTATCTTTCTGCTGCTATAGTAACTGAGAAGGTAGAAGTAGTCACTGTGGTGCAGTTAAGGCTATCAGTTTTACTTTGGTGGCTGTGAAATGGATGTCACTGTGAAACACTCCTCTAGTGGAGGAACATTTTCTTTATCCCCATACAGTTCCTTCCTTATCTGATTGAGCAAAACTAGGGGGTTCAAACTCTATTTGGGAGGCTGTTGCTTCACTATCCTTTTTTTGCTCAGGGATTAGTTTTTTTTTTTTGTTTTTTTTTGTTTTTTTTTTTGCGGCACCGGGGATCAAACTCACAGCCTCACACCTGCCAGGGTAGGCGCTTAAGCCACTGAGCCAAACTCCCAGCCCTGGTTTTTTGAGGCAGGGTCGCACTGTGTAGCTCAGGTCAGCCTTGCGCTTGCGCTGTAGCCCAAGCCAACCTCGAACTCACAACGCTCCTCCTACCTCAGCCTCCCAAGTGCTGGGATTAAAGGCGTGCGCCACCACGCCCGGCAGGGATTAGTTTTAAGATAGTGCCTGAGTCAAATCTTCTCTGGTCATCTCAACAGGCATATGATCATTAAGACACTCCGTGACACTCAAGATCCACAAAGAAAAGGTAAATATGGGAATCAATAATACAACAAGCATTTCTATATGCATCTGTTGTTCTTGGGAACCTGTTTGCCCCATGTTTTGCACCTGAAGATAGAATCAATATTGATGATTTCAATGGGATCAAAATTGATGATATTGATACACTGATGAAAGAAGGAAACTGTTCAACAACTCCAGTGTGTTTCTTTATACAATCAGCAAGAGGTTGGTAACAGGTGAAACCCCTCTCCTAATGGGAGAAAGGATCTGCCTAGCAACCTGTTTGTCTGGCTCACCTCAGATGCTCTGTATTCTTAGGCCATCTTTTAGCCCTGCATATGTGATCACTCTCCAGCTCAGCTGCTCCCTACACTATACCACTTGGTTAGGTACAGTTAACAGTGATGACCCCACTCTTGCTACTAAATTCTGTTGTAATTATCTTTCTCATTGCTGAGACAAAATACCTGGCACCCAAAGTTAAAAGATCAAACATTTACTTAGCTCACAACTTGTAGAGGTTTCAGTCTATAATCACCTGGCTCCAAGGCAGAGTGGCACGGCAGATAGGTATCACAGAGGAGAAAACAGTTCATGGTGGCCAGAAGGTAACAAAACAACAAGGGATGACCACAACTCTTTCCATCCCTTATATCTTTTCCAGGCTACATAGGGCACTCATACCCTTAATCTTTTTTTTTTTTTTTTTTTTTTTGCAGCACCGGGGATTGAACTCACAACCTTGCACCTGTCAGACAGGCGCTTAAGTCACTGAGCCAAACTCCTGGCCCTGGTTTTTTGAGGCAGGGTCACACTGTGTTGCTCAGGCTGGCCTTGTGCTTGCATTGTAACCCATGCCGGCCTCGAACTCACAATGCTCCTCCTACCTCAGCCTCCTGAGTGCTGAGATTAAAGGCATGCGCCACCACGCCCGGCTCATACCCTTAATCTTATTGCCCTTGATCCTGGCATTTCTCCATGAACCAATTCCAGCATCACACACTCTAGATGCAGATAAAGGCCCACCTATGACTGCATGAGGTTTTGGAGGAATGTTTAGACACAAGTCATAATACTGTCCTCCCTTTTTTTGCTTGAAACATTGCCCAGGTTAGTCTTGAACTCATGGATTTAACCAATTCTGGTTTAGCCTCTGGAACAGCTGGGGTTATAGGTACAAGCCACCATGCCTGGCTCAGGATCATTCACCTTTTGTTGGAGGGTACTGGGGATTGTACCAGGGCCTTTGCACTGAGCTACATTTCCAGACCTATTTGTTTATTTTTATTTTATTTTATTTTATTTTAAATTTTGAGACAAGAGCTTACTAAGTAGCCCAGATGGGACTTGAATTTGTGACCTTTCTGTCTGAGCCTCTCCAGTGCTGGGACCACAGGCAGGTGACACCACACCAAGCAGAAGCTTTTTTCAGACACTAAGTCATGGGCACATGGCCCATGCTAAGCCAAATATACCCCAGAACACGGATCTGAGCTGAAAGCATCCATAATTGGCCCTGTGGATGTTCCACAACTCCCCAGGCTGTGGGTGTTATGTGAAAGTTTTCTTTCTGGCCACTTGCCCTCAGGCAGCAGAAGCCACCTCCTCTAGGGATTTTGCATTCCCTGTCCCTTTGGCCAGTGACTAATACACAAGGACATATGAATTCCCTCTTTTGCACCAGGGTAGGAGCTCTGTGTTGCCCCTGGCACTGAGGACCCTTCCATTAAGGCTGTTTCTTACTTCCTGCAAACCTTCTGCTCCTGGGGCTTTATGAATATCTCAGGCCAGGTTTCTGAAAACGTATCATGCTACAAATGACAGTAGTTTATTGTGGCAAGTAATTTGTCATCCAGCCTTCTGTCCCATTATTGTCCTACCATGGTGGCCCCTGTCTCAGGGTTGTATGCGATTGAGTAGGGAGGGGCAGAAGGCAGGGAACCTGGTATCCACATTCATTGGAGCACTGAGGTGAGAGTTCTGTACACTGGATCTTCCAGACTTCATGGTCTGGAGTTTTCAATGCCTGTGAGTGCCAAAACCCAGTGACAGATAATCTCACCCTGGTTCTAGGCCTGAGAGGGCTGCTCTTACCTCTAGAAGGTGAAGCTAGGGAGCAGGTTTGCACCTTGTGAGTGGTGGCCTTGCCTAGGGTTGGAGATGACCTCTTGACTGGGCCTGTTCCCCAGGGTTGGCCCTGAAAATGCTGGTCCTGAGTGATGCAAGGTGAGGCATGGGCAGAACTGACCCTGCAACCTGGGTGCCCACATGTGTGCACATGAGGTCCCTTGAGATGGGGAATAGAACAAGGCTATAGGGAGAGGCCAGTCCTTCTGAACTGCCAACACATACTTGTCAAGGCAAGAGGACAGGACACTTATTTATTGTCTTAGTTACTTTTTTTGTCACTGAAACACAAGGCCTAACACCCAGAAGTTAAAAGAGCAAATGTTTATTTAGCTCATAGTTTGTAGAAGTTTCAGTCCATAGTCGGCTGGTTCCAAGGCAGGGCAGCATAGCAGATGGGACTGGCAGAGAAGAAACAGCTCATGGTATGGCAGCAGGATGCAGAGAGAGAGAGAGAGAGAGAGAGAGAGAGAGAGAGAGAGAGAGATCAAGGAAGAGAGAGGAATAGAGTCTTCCAGGCCATACCCCACTGAGCATCTCCTCCCACTAGGCTTCACCTCTCAACATCACACCCAGCTATAAACTCGTCTATGGACTAATCCACTGATGAACATCACTCTGGATCTAGTCACCTCCCAAAAACCCACCTGTGAGCACATGAGGTTTTGGGAGGACATCAAGATATAAACCATATCATTGCCAAGGTCTGCTGCCAGGCTTCCCTTTCTCCTGTCCATAGGGGTCAAGTGCATGGATTGCTGAGCACTCTGAATCCAACTCCAAGGAACAAATTCTCTAGGCTGCAGCCATTCTGTAACATAGAAGAAAGATCTGTTGCTTTCTTCTCAGTCTTCTGATCTTCTGAACTCTAACCAGAATCTCCCAGTAAGCACAGCATAAGACATTCCAGCTCAACTTTTTCACCTAGTATCTCTGAATCATTCCAAACTTTTCCCACAAGCCATTCACAAAGGCTCCTGAACCACATGCTCAGCAACAATCCCACTTCTGGCACCAAATTTTGTCTTAGTTACTTCTCTTGTTGCTGAAACAAAATTTCCAACACCCGAAGTTAAGGAGTAA
Source organism: Dasyprocta punctata (assembly GCA_004363535.1). Taxonomy (NCBI): domain Eukaryota; kingdom Metazoa; phylum Chordata; class Mammalia; order Rodentia; family Dasyproctidae; genus Dasyprocta; species Dasyprocta punctata. Next base: position 6,704 of record RJWM01042238.1, on the reverse strand, counting down.
AAGTGTACTTAGCTGACAGTTTGTAGAGGCTTTTGTCCTTAATCGACTGACTCCAAGGCAGGGTAGCATGGCAGAGGGACAACCATTCATGGTGACAGAAGACAGCAAAAGCAACGAGAGAGAGAGACACAAGACTCTTCCTGTCCCTTATCTCGCATGCAGGCTACCCACCCTAAGGCAGGTGTAGTACTCCCACCCTCAATTCCAACATCACACACTCTAGATTCAACCATATCGGAAAACTCTGCCCCATGACTGTATGAGGTTTTTTTTGGCGACATCTAGGCACAAAACAACAGCTGGCTTATTCCACTCCTGGATCTTTGATTATGGTTATCATCCTTTTAACTCTCGGTACTTGCTTGTTTAATATGCCTGTAAGACTGTGTCTTCCAGATCTTGCCAGTTCTGGATCAAGCTGATGTTCACTTACATTTTTGTTTTGTTTTGTGCTTTTTCTTTTTAAAATAGGGTCTCACTGTATAGTTAGGCTGGCCTTCAACTCACTGTGTAACCCAGGCTGGCTTCAAACACAAAGTGAGGCTCGTGCCTCAGCCTCCAGAGTGCTGATATTACAGGTTTGCCCTGCCACATTTGAATCTGACATTGGTCTCAATTTATTTTATCTTTCCCTATTTCTCCTATTTGGAATGAAATGTGCATTCTATGCCATGTACCTTTTCCATTCTGTAAGTAATAACTTTCTGGGTTCACAAGATAAGAGTTTGCCTTGCGTCTCAGAGGAGACTTCAACCTGAACTTTTGAAAAATGTTGGAATTGTTGGGACTTTGGGGAAGTGATTATGACATTTCCAGTTGTTGGCAGAACAGTTGTGTTGTATTATACAGAATCATGAATAATTTATTGTCTTTATGTGATATTAACTATGGTTTAGGGTATTGTTCCTGTGGCTTGTTGGGAGTGGAAGAGTTAGGAAAGATTTGGAGGTGTCAGCAGAAAAAGTAGCATTAGAATGCCTAAGGCTGTACAGTATGGGAGTTTCTGGTCAGAGCTCAGAAGACCAGAAGACCAGTAAAGACCAGGCTCAGGAGGTTACTGCTGGGAAGAAAGATAACATAGGCTGCTATACTTCAGATGATGTGTATTATGCCTTGGCAGAAAGTTTATCTGCATTTTGCTCATTTCCAGAGACTTTGCCTGAGACTAAGGGCTAATTAATCTGGCAGAAGAAATTTCAAGGCAGTTAATGTTGAGGCAGTGGCATGACTACTGTTGGGGGCTTTTAGTCAGATCTACATTAGAAAGTCAGAGCAAAAAGCCAGAAGAATGATTTAAAACATTTTGAGTTTAACCAGAAAAGAAGTTCCAATAAAGCTGTGGGCCACAAAGAGAGAGCAGAAGAGATCTTGATTGCTAAAAAGGAACAGGAGAATAGAAAAGATGGCCTGAGAGCATTACAAGAAGCAGCAGGACTCCTCCTTTTGCTGCCTCAAAATTGCAAAAATCAAAGACTTTGTTTTTAAGAAGAAAGTCACAGAGCACCATGTTCCAGAATAGTGGTGGCCTTGAGAATTTGTTTTCAGAATTGTATTCAGAGTGCTCAGCAATTTAGGCACTTGATCCCTACAGAAAAGAGAGAGGGAAGCCTGGCTACTCTTCCTACTGGCAGAAGACCTTGGCAATGGTATAGTTTATATCTTGATGTCCTCCCAAAGCCTCACTTGGACCCCTACAGTCAAGAGAGTGGGAAGCCTGCATACTGCTCCAACTGGCAGCAGACCTTGGAGTCATCCACACGGTGCTAGTTTTAGGTGCATGCAGAATGCAGGAGTTGTGGGGTCAAGAAGACTTTCACCCAGATTTCAGAAGAAGGCCTGGGGAGCCAGGCAGTGTGCCCCTGACAAGGAAATGTGTGAAACTGTGGGTGTGAGGGTGAAGGTGCAGTTGAGACCACAGAAGTTTGGAGAAGCCACAAATGTGGATCATCTGAGGAAAACTGCAAAGAGGGAGCAGAGCTGGCCCTAGAGAAAAGTTACAGGAGCTACAACACAGTTGTGTAGGGGTGGAGCCACCCAAGCCCTTTGGAGTTCATATCTTGCCCCAGATTTACTCAGATGCTGGACATGGAACTACAGGACTTAATGTTTACCTTGCTAGATTTTGGACTCATTTTGTTCCCATTCCTTTGTATCCTCCTTTTTGTAACTTTTGGAATGGAAATGTCTGTCTCATGCCATTGAATGTTGGAAGTGTTTAACTTCCTTTTCATTTGTACAGGGAATTGCAGCTAAGAATTTGCTTTAAATCTCAGAGAAGACTTTGGACTTGGACTTTTCGGCAATGCTGAAACTGTTAGGACTTTAGCAACTCTTGTGACTCAATGCCTTTTGCAAAGAAGGAATGTCCATGAGTCTTTGATGCACCAAGGGCAGAATGTTATGGTTTGTGTCTGGATGTCCTCCCACAAAGCCTCACACAGTCATGGCGCAGGCTTTTCAGAGGTGGTTCAATCTAGAGTGTGATGCTAGGATTGAGGGTGTGCGTACTATACCTGCCTTAGGGTGGGTAGCTTACATACAATATAAGGGACAGAAAGAGTCTTGTCTCTCTGTCTCTTGCTTTTGCTGTCTTCCTCTGCCATGCCACCCTGCGTTGCAGTCAGCTGATTATGGACTGAAATCTCTACAAACTGTGAGCTAAATAAACCTTTACTTCCTTGACTTTGGGTGTTGGGTATTTTGTCTCAGCAACAAGTCAATTAATTAAGACACTAGGTGAGATTAGATAGCATTTGGTACAGGCTGTCTATGGGGCCTCTTTGCTTATATTTATGGATCCACTGGAAGTCCTTAATGTTAATTTTTACTTGCCTTGAAATGTTTCCCCAAGTACCACAAATGTTTAGAAGGGCACAAATTAAATGGGCCTAGTGGTGACAAGCCTGTATCCCCAGTACCCTGGGAGGCTGAGGCAGGAGGATCACAAGTTTGAGCTTAACCAGGGCAATTCAGTAAGGCCCTGTCTAAAACAAAACAAAACAAAACAAAAACAAAACAAAAAACCCCCCACAAATCCCTTCCTGCTCTGCCAATGAATAATCTTTTTTTTTTTTTTTTTTTTTGCGGCACCGGGGATTGAACTCACAGTCTTGCGCCTGCCATGGCAGGCGCTTAAGCCACTGAGCCAAACTCCCGGCCCTGGTGTTTTGAGGCAGGGTCGCACTATGTAGCTCAGGTCGGCCTTGCGCCGTTGTAGCCCAAGCCGGCCTCGAACTCACAACGCTCCACCTACCTCAGCCTCCCGAGTGCTGGGATTAAAGGCGTGCGCCACCACGCCCGGCTGCCAATGAATAATCTAATGTTCTTTTTTTTTTTTTAAATCACAACACTGACCAAGGAATTTAGTGATAGCTGCAAGCCAGCTAAAGCATCCCCTGTGTTATTCAGTTCTTTTAAGGGACCAGTTTGCTGCCACCCACACAGCTCCTGAGGTTCTTGGGGTGAAGGACTGGGAGATGATGAGAAAAATAAAGAAACAGACAAAGCTGGGGTCAGGTGGAGCCCTTATCCTCCTGATGGGAGGATAGGTACTGCTCAACCAATGCTGCATGTTTATTTATATACCGGGAAGGATGCCATCAATTTCAGCCCCTCTGCCTAGCAACCCAGGCCTGGATTGTTTAGAAGCCTCCTATTTTTTCTGGGCTCTAGCAACTTTTTCATGTGGTTGACCCAGGTGCTCTTTGTTACTTTGGTAAGGTCATGTCTGGGTCATTTTCCAGCTTCAAGGGCTCCCAACACCAGTTAAGGCTCTTAGTGTCACCTACTGATAAGTATGTTTTAATCAACATTGTTAATAGCAATAATCATGGCAGAGAAGTCTTAAAAACAAGATAAAGTTGGGGTATGTGGGGGCATGCACCTATGATTCTACTTACTCAGAAGGTTGAGGCAGAAGAATTACAAGTTTGAGTCCAGCCTGGACAATAATTAGCAAGACTGTCTCAAAATAAAAATAGAAAAGGGCTGGGATGTAGCTCAGTAGTGGTAGAGTGCTTGCCTATCACGTGCAAGGCCCTGGCTTCCATCCCCAGCACTGCAAAAAATAAAACGAAATTCTGCCACATACTGCTTTCAGACACACCTGTAGCACTGAGCTGCACCCCTCCCTAGCTACTGACCACGGCTGTCCCCTCCTTGTCTTCACTCATAGCAACACTTGTCAAGGTAGGCGCAGCCTTCATGGCCTGGGTTCCAGCAGCCAGTGTGTCCTGCCTGGCCTGGGGCTTGGGGCTCAGTGCTTGGGGAGGCGGCTTTCCTCTCCCTGAGAAGGAAGAGGCTCAGGGGAAAGAATCATTTTTCCTGGGGAGAGACAGACATGTGGGCCTGTGGCTGACACCCTCTGAATCTGTTTCTCCAAGGTTAGCAATGCCTTGTGAGTGGTTTGCCCACCAAGGCAGAGGGGCCCTGGGTTCCACCCCCAGCCCTGCTAAGCAAATAACTAAGCATTTCCTGGTGGCTTAGTCACTGTTTGAGTTCTAAAGCAGTGGTTTGGTTTCCAGTGCACTGCGCATTACCTGACATCCTTGGGCAAATGACTCAATCCCTCTGTCTCCCTATTTCCTGTCTGTAAGTGGGGATAAAAATACTTTCCCCTGGTGGGGTTTTATGCATTCAAGGAGGAAAAGATGGCAAAGGTTTAGTTAGCTCACAGCTGGGGCTGGCACACACCAGGGCAGGGCAGTCTTTGTTACTCCTGGTAACATGCGCCAGTGTGTATGTCCTGTTTGTAATCACACATACACACATGCACGTGCACACACGGTCGTTTGCACACTCACACACACCTGCTCCTTAACACTCTAGCAGAAGCTGTCCACTGTGCCAGCTGTGCCTTTCCCCAAATCACAAGCACTGAACCGGCTAGCGCAGCCACTCTGGTGCGGCCTCCCCGTCCCTGTCTCCTTTGGGCCTTTGGGGTCACCCTTGCCAGGGGAGGTGACTGTGACCTCCTGGGCCAGCTCTGATGGTGCTGAGCGATTCCAGGCACCGAACATGTGCCCAGGCGCATCCACTGCGGTCCCTGGGCCCCAGGTTCCTCTTTCTGGTGACTTTCACTTCCAAGGCCTCCGCCAGGGTCACTTGCACACTGGCGGAGAGGGGGAGGCGGCCAGGGCACCAGGAGGAGCTGGGGTGAGGGTCCCAGACGGGAATCAACTGGACTCTCTACGGTGCAGAGTTTTGATAGAAAAGAGTTTGTCAAAATTATTTTTTCTCATCTATTTTGCTTTTAACTTAGGTTAGTTTTACAAGTTAAGAATGTTTATGAGGGCTTTTTTTTTTTTTGACTCAAACTCAGAGGACCTCATGCTTGTCCAGCAGGCGCTGTGCCACTGGGCTGTGTCCCTTGGCCCTATGTGGCCTTTTGTTGTCTGATTTAAGGTTAGCACAGCCTCCTTTAGAGAGCTGATACTCTCCGGTCTGTCCCCATCTGATTTTATTCTGATTAGCTTTCAACCCATGTGAGTTGTATTTGAGGCCAAGTGTGGGTCTGAAAATGGGGGAGGGGGCTGTTTTCTCTCCTCACTCACTGTGTGTGTGTGTGTGTGTGTGTGTGTGTGTGTGTGTGTGTGTGTTACTGTATGTGTCTGTGTTGAACCCAGGACAGTCATATTGGGTTGCATCTCCAGTGCTTTAAAATTTTTTTTGCGGGGGTTACCAGGAATCAAATTAAGGACCTCGTGCTTGCCAGGCAGGTGCTGTGCCACTAAGCTGTATCCCCAGCCCTAAAATTTTTTTGAGACAGGGTCTTGCTGAGCTGCTGTATTGTCAGGGCTGTGCTCAAACTTGCGTGCACCACCACACCAGACTTCACTTATTCTTGATGTGGGTCCACTTCTGTTCTGCAGCTACCGGCCTCAGATCCAGCGTTTTCCTCAAATATTTGTTAGCCCTGCTCAAGGTATCCTCTTTGATTAAATTTGGGAAGCATTTCTTAGGCTTCAACTGACAGAGCCTTTGTGTCTACAGGGTCAGGTGCCCTCAGCAAAGACTGCTGGGAAATGGGTGGAAAGACAGGTGCTTGCTCCCAGCATAGACTTCATTTGGACATGAGGCCAACTCATGTAGATGGGGCCAGGGACTTTATAGGGTGTATACGGGGGAAGGTTGGGGCAGACGCCCTGTCAAGATTGTGACCTGAGCTGGGCGTGGTGGTGCACGCCTTTAATCCCAGCACTTGGGAGGCTGAGGTAGGCGGAGCATTGTGAGTTCGAGGCCGGCTTGGGCTACAACGCGAGCACAAGGCCGGCCTGAGCTACATAGTGCAGCCCTGCCTCAAAAAACCAGGGCCGTGAGTTTGGCTCAGTGCCTTAAGCGCCTGCCCTGGCAGGCTCGAGGTTGTGAGTTCAATCCCCAGTGCCGCAAAAAAAAAAAAAAAAAAAAAAAAAGATTGTTCCCTGTTACAATGTGGGAGATAGGATCTTCTAACTCAGTGACAATAGAAATGAAACCAGCTTTTCCAGCACCATTTATTAAGGGGCTATCTTTCTTCCAGTGAAGGTGTTTGACACCTTTGTCAAAGATAAGGTGGCTGAGTGTGTCTAGAGTTGTTTCTACATCTTCTAATCTGTTACACTGATCTTCTATTTTTTGTTTGTTTTTGTTTTATTTTGTTTTGCCAGCAGCATGCTAGTTTTATCACAGTAGCTTTGCAGTATAAGTTCAAGTCAGGGATTGTGATG